>JAWWEV010000169.1:28583627-28725821 GCA_035583235.1 Hafferia zeledoni | reverse complement strand
CACCTTGGCAAAGCCCTCCCAGCCCCTGGAGCCCACCCTGTGCCCGATGCCCACCTTGGCACAGCCCTGCCAGCCCACAGAGCCCACCCTGTGCCCGATGCCCACCTTGGCACAGCCCTGCCAGCCCCTGAGCCCACCCTGTGCCCGATGCCCACCTTGGGTCTTGGGGGGATCACTGTGGATCCCGAGGAATGACTGTGGGTCCCAGGGAATGGCTGTGAGTCCCGGGGGATCAGACTGTGGGTCCCGAAGGATCGAGGTGGGTGGATCAGACTGTGGGTCCCGGGGGATCACTGTGGGTGGATCACTGTGGGTCCCGGGGGATGGCTGTGTGTCCCGAAGGGTCGCTGTGGGTCCCGACACAGCCCCGCTGATCCCCGCACAGCCCCGCTGATCCCGACACGGTCCCCACCGCGCCCGCTGCGGCACCGGCGTTACCGCGCACCGGAGGCCGCGTGGCCCCGGGAGCCGCCGCAGGACCCCCCCAAGCCCTGCAGGAGGGCCCTTCCCGCCCCTGCTGAGCCGTGTGCCCCCCGTTATTCCCCCGGTAACCCCCATTATCCCCCGGTATCCCCCCGGTACCTCCGCGGGGCCGCCCCGGCCCCGGTTCGAGCCCAGCGCCTTCCGGGGCGGCGGGCAGGCAGCGCCAATCCACCGCCGAGCGCCCCCAGGCCGCGCCACCGAGCGCAGAGCCATCGATGCGCTGCCCTGGCGAGCGCCCACGAGGGACGGGGGGGACATTTGGGGGACACCGAGAGGGACACTGGGGGGAACACTGGGGGTGTCCTGCTGCCCACCGTGCGGACAGAGCACACAGAGCGCTGTCTGCGCCCGGCACAGCGTGGGGGCCACCGCCACAGCCAGAGGGTGCACTGCGCCACACGCCACGCGTGACAGGCAGGAGCGGGGCGTGGGTGATCCCGGGTGGGAGTTCCAAGCCCTAGGGGGGGGGGTCTTGCTGCCCACGGGGGGATGTGGGGCCCACCGAGCGCTGCCTGCCCCGTGCCCAGCGCTGAAACCACCGCCACCACCCACGAGCGCGCTGGTGCCACGCCGCGGTCCGTGTCGCTCCGTGGGTGGCGGGCGAGGGGTGCGGAGAGCGGCACGAAGAGGTTTTCGTTCCGTCTCGAGGAGATTATTTTACCCCCCGCGGGCGAGGGGCAGCGCTGCCCGTGGGCACCGCGGCTGTGCCCGCCGGACGGAGCGCCCCGGACACGGGTGGGCACGGACCGACCCCGACCCGCCGGCCCGAGCTCAGGCTCCGCCGGGCAGCGGCGAGAAACGCGACGAACGATTCCATCGCTCCGCTCCGTGGTGCCTTTACCCGAATTTGCCGGTTCAACGGGAGCTCCCGAGCGCAGCTCCCACCACGGGAATCACGGAACGCTGCGTAGGGTCAACGAAAGCTCGGGCCGGAGGGGCCGGGGAGGGTCCCCCGCCCGGGGGCAGCCGCAGCGGGGCCGGTTCCCCCGCGCTGCCGGTGGCCGATCCCCCCGGGCCCGACAATGCCACGGGGAAAGCGGTTCCCGGGAACGGGGAGCGGAGAGAGCGGGAATGGCCGCGTGTGACCCGGGCTGAGCACACACCGAGTGCGCCCCGAGCCCCAACCGGCCCCGCCAAACAAACCCTCCGTTCCGTGAAGTCATCGCCCCGAAGGTCAATGAAAAATCGATACACAAGCAAGAGTTAAACAATTCTGAATAATTTATCAGAATTTAGCCAAGGTGCGAGAGAGACGAGTTCGGCCAACAAAAGTGCTCCGCGCTGGGAGCTGAAAAACAAAGGAGAGCAATATTAGCACTAAGGAGCGGCCCTGGCCCGACCCCGGGGCCTCGGGGCGCCCCCGCTCCCGGCACGGCCGCGTTTGTCGCTGCCCATCGTCCCCCCTGAATTCGGGGCATTTGGGGGCCCACGGAGGAACTTTGGCGGCTCCCGCGGGGCCGGTCCCATCCCACGGCGGCGGCGGCGGCGGGGGAGGTCGCGCTGGCTGTGCCCGCGGGATGAGGATGCGGGATAGAGGGTGCGGGATGCGGGATGCGGGATGCAGGGTGCGGGGCTGACCCGACCCCGCGGGGCGGTGCGCGGAGCCTGCGCGGCCCCCGCCGCCCCCCCCGCCGGCCCGGTGGCCACTCCCCCGCCGCCCCGGCCCCGCTCCGCGCCGCGCTCGCCCGGGACCTCGCGCACGGTCCCGCTCCTAATTAAATTAATTAGAGCGCAGCGCGGCGGGCGGGCGGTGCCGTGGCCGCGGTGCCCCGCGGCGGGCGGGCGAGAGAGCGGCGAGGACGGGGAGGAAGGAAGGGAGGAAGGAAGGGGTCCATTCAGAGCTCCGAGGGGAGGTAATTCGCCGGGAACAAGGGGCCGGCTTTGCAAAGTATAAATAGTGCCACTTCAATCGCGGCGTCGCTATCAGACCCCGGGAGCCCTGCACGTCGGGCGGTACGGCCCGGCCCGGCTCGGCACGGCTCGGCACGGCCCGGGGCGCCGCCGCCGCCTCCCCGCGCCGTGGATGCCCGCCCGGGGAGCCGGGGCAGCGCGCCCCTGAGCCATGGAGGAGCTCACGGCGTTCGTCTCCAAGTCGTTTGATCCCAAAGCCAAGGAGAAGAAGGAGCTCATCACCTACCGCGAGGTGCTGGAGAGCGGCCCCCTGCGCGGCCCGCGGGAGCCCGGCGGGGCGGCGGCCGAGCCGGGCCGGGAGGACACGGGCAGCCCCGCGGCGCGGCCGGCCGGGCGCTCCCCGCCCAGGGAACCCGACGCCGCCGCCGAGAGAGCGGCCGAGGCGGCCACCCCCAAGCTCAGCGACGGTAACGGCGACACCGCGGGATCCCTTCCCTTCCCTCCTGCCCCCGGCGGGGTCGGTACGCGCGGGCGGACGGGGCTGGCGGGGCGGCTGCGCCCGGCGGGGATGGGCGAAGCGGCTTCCCGTGCCTTGCCGGCCACGGAGGATCCGCGGCCGGCCTCGAAGTTTTTAGATTAAAATACTGCAACACGGATTTAACTTGCCCGGAACGCGATCTTGTTCCCGCTCGGCATCCCGGGGGAAGCCGCGCCGCCAACGAAATCGCGGGCCCGCGGGCCCGCTGGGGCTCCCGCGGGCCGGGCTGTGCGGACACGCGTGGGGCCGGGCCGCGCTGCCCTCGATCGGCCCCGCTCCGCGCCCCGGGGCTCGCAGCGGGGCTGCCCCGCGGGTGTTCCGCGCGGGGCATGGAGCCGGTCCCGGCGATGCTCGGGGCCGTACCGGGGGAGCGGCCGGGCCCGTCCGCGGGGCTGCGCGGGCACCCGCGGGCGCTGCCGCCCTTTTGTTGGGGCCGGCGGAGCGGCCGGAGCATCCCTGGAGCGGCTGCCCGGGATGCGGGAAGCGGCGCCTGCGGAGCCGCGGCCGGGGCAGCACCGGGGGCGGGGATCGGTGCGGGGGCTCCGCGCTCCGGCCCGGGGCGCGTCTCCGCCAGAAAATGATCCAAGGAAAAGCGAATCCTGGGGGCGCGGAGGGGCCGCGGCGGCCGGCGGAGGCTCCGGGGACCTGTTGCTGCGCATCCCCCGGGGATGCGGCGGGGCCGGCGGGGAGGGCTCGGTGCGGAGCCCGGTCCCCTGGCCCGCGGTTCCCGGAGCCGGCGGCGGGGCCCGGCACGGCGGCGGCCGAGGCGGCCTAGCGAGGCCCGGGCGGGCAGGCCCCGCTCCCGGGGGGCTCCTGCCGCATCCCCCCGGGCAGCGGCGGGGCCGGGCTGAGCCCCGGGGGCGCGCCGTGCCCGTCCCGCACCCCGCCGGTCTGACCGCTGTGTCGTGCCCAGTGTCCCCAGAGCTGAAGGAGCGCAAGGACGATGCGAAAGCGATGGAAGACGAAGGGCAGACGAAAATCAAGCAGAGGAGGAGCCGGACGAATTTCACCCTGGAGCAGCTGAACGAGCTGGAAAGGCTTTTCGACGAGACCCACTACCCGGACGCGTTCATGCGGGAGGAGCTGAGCCAGCGGCTGGGGCTCTCCGAGGCCAGGGTGCAGGTAGCCGGGGCTGCGGGGGGCCCTCCCGCGTGGGTGCGTGTGCTCGGGGGAAGGGGAGGCTCGGCGAGAGCCGGGGAGATGATGGGGAACAGCCCCATCCTTCTGCCGGGGAGAGGAGGCAGCTCCCGGCGCCCGGGTTCGCTCAGAGAAGCTGTAAATCGCCTGGCAGGGTTTGCCTCCCCGGGGTTTGCCTCCTGCCTGTCCCCAGCCCTTCGTTCCGCCGCGCTTTCTCCGCGTTTGTTCCATCGCTGCCTCGGCAGCAGCTCGGTGGCTCTGCGGCCCCTCTCCTGCTCTGCTCGGGGCTCATCTGCAGACACACCGAGTCACTCCGTGGATGTCGCGACCATAAACTGAATTAGAAACCCTGAAGTGAAAGGAAAAAATTATATTTTTTCAAGTCCGTTTCTCCACATAGTTGTTAAATTTTAAGGGAAGCTGCAGGAAAATTGAGCGAGGGGCTTTGTTGGGTTTTATGAAATGCTGAAAGTCTGGGATAAACCCAGGATATTTTAAGCTTTCTCTTTCCCCGAGAAGCTGCGGCTTCCTTGGATTTAACCTGCGCTTTCCACCCTCCCAAAGTTTTTCAAAACGGGTTCCCGGGCTGGTTTCTGCGAGTTTGGTCGGGATGAGCTGAAGAGAGGGGAAGAAGGTGATCCCTCAAATGAGAACAAATGTAGCTGCTACGGTGTATTTCCGTTCTGATAATAAAAGAAGAGAAAATGATGGTCATTATTTGTTTGAACACATGGAGCAGTTTTAGGCCCCGAACATCTGCAGCTGGTAGAAAGTATCTCTGTAACAGATACTCCCCCTCAATCTTTGTGCTCGCAGGCACCATCTGCACCCAACTATGCGCTCAATCCTTGGGGGGTTTCCCTGCATCGGGTAAGATTGTAAGGACAGAGGCAGAGCCGACACGGGGAAGAGAAAAACTCAAAATAAGCAGCTTTTGTCAGAGCCTGAACCACAAAAAAATAAAAATAAAAAATAAGAGTCTTCATTTTCCCCCCCCGCCCGCCCCCCGCCCCATTTTTTTTTTTTTTTTTTTTTTTTTGTTGGTTGGCGCTTGTTTGTGGCTTTTAAAATTATTTTTTTTAATTTCCGTCCACCAAATCGTAACAAAACCAAAGCAAAAAGTTGCTGGCTGTGGAAAATGGAGCAGGGAGGTGCTCGACAAAGGAGGCGGCGGCGGCGCATAATCCGCGCTCCCATGATGCCAAATCGCAGGGTGCATAATAACTTTTGGAGATTTACATAGATTAAACCCATTCCCTAGAAATCCTGCCGGAAAAAAAAAGCGCTTTGCAATAATATTTTGCCTCGTATCAGCGCTAATTTGTAAATTAGGGAGTGTGCGTTTCCACGGGAGGCTGAACGTGGCTGCCGGGCAGATTTTCCTCGGCTGAAGTAAATGACAGGGCGGGGGAAATTCCCGTTTATATTCGGCTCTTCGAGTAAGATCTCAAAAAATGCAATTTTTATCTTTTTTTTCTGGCCATGGGGGAAGGATTCTCGGGTGGATGTGGCTGCCGGGGTGCGGGGCAGAGCTCGGGGTTAAAACCGCGGGGTTTTAAGACGCCCTCTCTCCCGCCTTTGCCTCCCTCCTTTCTCTAAGAGAGCAGAACTTTAGTCTGGAAATTTATCTTAACGATTTCATTTCCAATATTAAAAGTATCTTCTTGTACAACGGGCGGCGTTTTCTGTGCAAGCAAATTAGATTCTCATGATAATGAGATAATTATTCCGCTTCTGTGCTGCACTCCACTGAACAGAGAAATTCGAAACTTCTTTGTAGTGAAGCTTTTAGGGCCGTAATTACCCCCCCCCCCCCCAAAAAAAAAAAAAAAGTAACACTTTGTTTGAACCAAATGACTGATCCAATATACAGAAATATATATTTCAGATGACATATAAGGAAAACATTTTTCCAATGACAGTGGTAGAACACTGGAACAGGTTGTCCAGAGAGGTGGTGGATGCCCCACCCCTGGGAACATTCAAGATCAGGTCTCTGAGCAACCTGGTCTGGTTGAAGTTGCTCATTGCAAGAGGATTGGGCTAGATGGCCTTTAAAAATCCTTTAAATTCAAACAATTCCATGATTCTATGATTCTACATGTGGACACTCCACACACTGGCACATGTGCGTATTTTGTGTGTCTGTGTAGAGGGAAGAAGGTTATATCTATATGTGCATCAGTGATTGCTTTGGGATAAAAGGTAACAACTCTAAAACATCTGACTGAATGAATAGCAAGAAGGGTATCTGAGCAGCAACTGTTTCACCATATGAAGGACAAATACTTTGCTAAAATCCCTGACCTAGAAGCTGTGTGGTTTACAATCCCATCCATAGGAGTTTGTTGGTGACTTCAGTGCAATCTTCTCAGCAAAAAGAAAAGCTCGACACACTATTAAAAAAGAAATCATTTGGATGCAAATTTTATCTGCAGCATAGTATCTTTCAATCAGAAGAAGTTTATGAGACAAAACCTTTGAGCCACTACAAATCTGGCAGGCAAACTATCAAGCTTTTCAGTAAAATGATCTATGAACAGATTCTCTTGCACCCATTCTCAGCAGAAGATTGAATGAATACTTTAGATATGAAACATGCAGAGAAAACATATAATATTCTCTTCAATTTTCTTATTTGGCAAATCTGGGTGATATATCTTTCCCTATATAAAGAAGGAAAACAGAGTCAGACTGAAGCTTCATGGATTGGCTCTTGGCTGAATTCAGGGTGTAAAATCCAAGAGGCCTAACAAATCATTTGGGAGAAAATGACAGGTCTCAGTTTTTCATCCAGTGAACTAACAAGTCAAATTTTACTGAGAGAGGTACTAGGAGAAAGATTTGTGAGTCTTTGGAGGAAAAAGAAGGATGAGAGATTAAAACCTAGAGTCTTTTAACATAGCGTAGGACTCTTCTAAAAAACGCTTTGCTATTCTTAAATTTTGCAATATTTAGGAACTCCTTTAGCTTATTTGACAAGCAAATATATCTTGCCCTTTTTCTACTCCTGCATGAATTTCCATGTTTGCCTCTAAATGTTATCCTGCTCTGTTATGAACGTTCCAAAATCATCCTGTTTCGTTTCTGTTTTGTTTGGTTATTTTTCTCCAGAAAGATACTGCCATCAAAATTATGCTTTGGGAATCATCCCATCCCATTCTATATTATTCCCTTCAAGGATGAAGCTCTCTCAGAAGAGTCTTAAAAACCATTTTTAAAATGTCACAGATCCATGGGAGGGATGGGTGGGGGAAGGTGTCAAGGGATGCCAGGCAGGAGGCTGTTCATGTTCTCCTGCTCAAAGTTTCATTGATGTTTTTGGAACTGTAAAATAAAAGAGAGATACTTTCCGTTTTCCTTCAATGCAGAAGGTGAATAACTTTGATGGTATAAGGTGAGACAGAGCCTATCTGCTTCTCTCACCATTTCAGAAGGCAGGAGAGAAGAAGAGTTTATCCAGGGGTTAAAGTATAAATAGAGATGTTCAAAAAGCTTTAGTCAAATTATACCTTAAGAGATGGCAATTTAGGAAAGAAAAAAATTAGAACCAAAATTTTGTTATGAGTAAAAAAAAAATTACCAAAACTCAAGAACTAGACTTAGGAAATAATTATTTCAACAAAATAAATTGAAAGACCAATAGAAATGAGGAAGAGGAAGTTAAATTCAGTGTTGACAAACATTAGTTAAAGTACTTGGGAAGATACTATTTGTATACTTATTTTCTTAAGTATATATATGTGTAACACTTTCATCTATATACATATAATAGAGCCTAAGTTATAGTTTCTTCTTAAGATTTGGCAGTGCTTTGCAAATATTTGTTGAATGAGCAGTGAATTAGGAAAAAATTGAAGAGAAAATTTCTAAATTACTGGGAATATTGAGACATTCCCACTCCACAACACAAACAACTTGCTCTTGCTTTGTACTGGATTGGGGCCATGCTGCATTCAGAGTGGAATCAATAATGTTCCCATTTAGCCAAGCATTAGTCAGAGGGCAAAACAGCACAAGGGTAGGGATTTTCAGCTACACAAAGGATTCGACAAATCTTCCAAAAATTATTGGCTTACCTCAACAGCCTGATAAAATTCATTACTAAAAGATGACAAGAAGAGGATAGAAATGTTCCTCCTCCTTTAGGGGAAAACAGGCTGGGAGGAGCAATAAACAGATGCAGAGCTATTAACAGCATGCTTTTCTATATTTGTGTTCTTGTTATAATTCACTTTTTACTGTAGTTTGTGCCCGTATTGAAGGCAACATCTAAAGGGTCAGACATTCTTGTCTTTCAAGAATGATGAAAGAGATGAAAACTCATCTGCCAAGTGGTGGTCTTTAAAAGTAGATACTTCAGAAATCTTTGCAACAGTAGAATGTCTCTACTTGTGTGTTATTGGTACAATTTATTTGTATCATTTAATTGAAAACCTTATAAATATGCTACATATAAAAATAAGTTTTCTGAGATACATTAAAGGAAAAAAATTTGTGGAATGTTACCGGAAACTTCTACTTGATATGTACTGCAGCTGATGAGCAGCACCAGAATGAAAAAAGAGATTTTCTTAAACATTTACAATTCATAATGCTCCTACACTCTAGTTATGAGAGAAAATGAAGTTTCTGTAGTTATACTGAAGGAAAGCCAAGGAACTTCCAAGAGTTTTAATCCCATTGCCAAGTATCTCTGTTTTGCTCTTCTGAAGAAGCTCATTCATGTTAATGTTGCATTTATCAACCAACTTATATGAACATGCATACAGTCCTTTAATGACATTAGGAAAATAAATTTTGGAAAATATCATGAAATTTTTATATGAAAATATGCTCTTTATCAGAAGATGCCTAGAGATCACATTAAAAATACTGTATTCCAAAAATCTAGCAGAGCAACCACAGAAAACAGAATAGACCTGCCCTAGACCTGTAAATGGGTACATTTATATTTGTTCTTAAGTGCATCAATAAAACAATCTCATTAACACAAGAGATTAAATCAACAAATTACTACATTCCATCACAATACCACTTTGGACAGAACTATTCAGTTAAGTATTGAGATGAATGAAATACTAATAAGTTGAATAGAATACTGTCATTTAAGGTAACTTTCATCTATATTTTGCAAGTAATAACAAATAGATGAGCATTTGCCCTTTGAGGTTGAAAATGCTTAAAAATATTCATAGGAATGAAAAAAAATACCAAAAGGATATAAGTACCAGTAAAACACATTTTTCTTTGTAACAACAGTTCAAGCTAAATCTTGGCATTAGTACACTATAATTTTAGTGAAGGAAAATTATAAGTGCTAGTTACCTGGCACTTTTAAAGCATATATAAATTCACTGTAGATCTACAGTAGAAGAAAAGGTTATTCAAACATTCATAGTGCCAGTATACTAAGAAAAAATAATTAAGTAGATGAAAGCTAATTAAAAAAAAAAAACCACAAGTTTACAGTTCATTGAGCAAGTGCTCCTTCCAAAAATGATCAAGACTAGAAGCTTCAAGGGGAGGGGGAAAAAAATCACTGTCTAAAAATTATAGATCCTACTTATGAGAACAAAATGAAATCAACTATCAGTGTACAATCATGCTTTAACCCTTGCTCAGCCCTGAAGTGGCCAGGCTGGGTAATCCTTGTAGGGCCCTTTCAACTGAAATATTCTAGTCTAGTCTAGTCTGTTCTAGATATCCTAAATGTGACACTATAAAGAAAATTAGCCTTCTGCAGCCTAGTGCTGCAATTTACTTAATTTTTTACAGATGAAGGAAAGTAGGTTTTCTTCTTCAGTATAAAAAGTCAAGAGTATAAAAGGGATATTTAAATTGCACATCCAGGAGAAGGTGGAGGTGTGATTGTTGATAAAAGCTCTCAATTAATTTGGAAAAATAAAGCTACTACAATAAAGTTACTGATACCTCTCTCCGTCGAGAAGCCCAACAGGTTTGTTTGATTTTCCAAACGACTGCAGCTACCAGCAGTAAGGACAAGAAACAACTGCAATTAAAAAAGAAAAACAATAATTTTAACATAGTGGTGTAAAAAAGCTTATGTTCTTATGGTATCAGAAGTGACAAAGACATTCAAGCATGGAAAAAAACCCAAAACACAAAAATAGAGGAAAACTAAACTCTACCAGGATGACACACAAGTGAACCACCCACATTCCAAGTCAAAAGCAAGTGCACACCTCTAATGCTGGAGTCGTCCCCTGGAAGTGCTCTTATTGTGTCCATGAGCATGGGATAGACTCCATTACAACTGTTCATGTGGTCACAATTAATACAACCCTTTATTTAATTATGCTAGATATCCACAGCTTTTTTTTCCTGCCAAAAACTTCAAAATGTACTTTTTAATATGAGAAGTACCAAGAGTTCCTGAAGTAGTGTAGTTCAGAGGAGCACTGTGCATAAGTGCAAAATAACACCAATGCCTCCCTTTCTCCAGTCTCCTCTGAAAGCAAGTACAAATTGACTGTGAATTTATATTTGGTGTCCAGGGAAAAGCAGAACAAAAACCCCACTGACCCCCATAATAAATCATTTTGCAGCAACATCTCTTAAGCTTTTTTAAATCAAGTGCTATTTCCAAATACTGTTTCCCAGAAATGCTTTAATAGAAAAGTTGTAGAAAGTTGTACTCTATACTGTACTGCCTAGCCAGTAACTGCAACAGGTGCTGAGGGGCAACACCAGCATCCTGACATGTGCCATAAATTAGGATTTGGGGCATGAAATAAGGGGAGGTCACTTCACCTGACTGTCCTTCCCCGCTACAGTCCTTCCCAAACCCACCAAACCAGGGAAACAACAGCAACTCTGTATGGAGTTACGAACTCAGTGCTCCTGCAATTTGGAAAAGGTCAATACATTCAAGACAGCTGGCCACAAGAAACAAAATATTTCTTGCACTGTGTGACTGCTTCATTATGACCAGGAACTGAATCTCCACCCTTAGAAAATTCTGTCCTACACATTTATTAATTTCTTGCCATTCTCTTAAGTTAGTAAAATAAAAAATATTCAGTTTTGGCTGAAAGAATTCAGACAAATTGATTCTGTGCTTTGTGCATCAATGGAGCTGGGTCACACACTGTATTTTCTTGTCATCAGTCAAAATATCAATTAGTTTAGATGCAAAGTCAAAATCAGAAACGAGTGTCTCAAAAACACACCCATAAAATCCTATAAATCATTGGAAGTGACAGCATTGACAATGTGACTTGGCAAGTAAATATTTTACTTTCTTCTACAGGTCTGTTGGGGATTTTTAAAATATACATAGTAAGAAGGAAAAAAAAAATCAAAGTTCATATTAACGAAGAGAAAAAAGACATGGAAAATAGCTTTTGTCAAACTAACCTGGTTCCAGGCTGTGGTGAGATAACAGCTTTGGTTTATTTAGTGCAATAAAAATTAACGCTGACTGCAAAGGATCTCACAATATCAAGTGACTTGACAATAAAATAAGAGAATGAAATTCAGTGCCAATGAACTGAAGGCAATGTGCAAAAGAAGAAAAAAAAAATCAACAACTAGCTACAAATACACAATGATAGGTTCTAAATTAGCAATTACCACTCACGAAAATGGTCTTGAAGTCATTGCAGATAGTTCTTAGAACATATCAACTGAATGTTTAGTGGCAGTCAAAACAGAAAATAGGATGTTAAAAGAGATTAGAAAAGGGATAAAGAACAAACCAGAATGCTTTGTGATGCCAGTGCATAAATCTGTATGTCTGTATCTCGAAGCAACCATTGCCTCATCTCAAAAAACACTAAGCTGAACTTAAAAGGTATAAAGGAATCCAGTCAGCTTGGCTAGGGGGATGAAATGGGAATGGAAATAAGGTCTTTTCAGCTTTGAAACAATAAGGAGTTGAAGTGAGCCATGATAAAGACATTAACAACACAAGTGAAAAATGGAACAGCAGGAGTGGTGTCTCCAATCTCCCAGTACATGTCTTGGCTTCTTGTGACACAGACATAAAAACAAGACAGTGCAGTGCAAAATAAATGAATTAAAAATTGGTTAAAATAGAAATTGTCAGAAGTAGACCAACATGAGAAGAGGAAATTTCTAGACGGGTTCCCAGAATATCAGACCCACTCAGTTTTGATAGGAGAAATATATAATAGCTGAGAGGTCTATGCATGACACGAGGACTGAAAAGAAAATGGTTAGTAATGGTTCATGGCACAGGATGTACAATGGTCAATTTTTTTATACACAATCACTGTTAAGTTATATTTATGATGACAAGGAATCCAGGCCCCATTTACATTGCAAATGATTTATTTTCCCTTTAGAATTAAGCAATTCCCAAAACAATTTAGAGACCAGTGTGAATGACCAACTCCATAAGAATTGGGAGATGAATTTATCACTCTGTGAGGTACTGTCAAAACAGATACCATCAGACTTGTTCCTAAAGTTCTGGTGTTTGCATTTTTAAAGGAGATTGGAAAATACAGAGAGAATAGAGAGAAGAATCACAAAAAATATTCAAATGTTAAAGAAAGTCTTTTACTGACAGTGACTTAACAACTTAATCATTTCACTTTTCAAGCAGATCAAGTGGTGAATTTCCTCCCGTGCGTATGAGTTTCCATGGGGAGAAAATAGCAAGAGTCTCCTTTAGCCAGTACATAATCACATGATATGAAACAATGTCAGGAAACAGAGAGATTTGAACTAAACTCAGACATTATCATGATTTACTTTCTGTATCATAAAAGAATGTAAATATATACTGAAAAAAAAAAAAAAAGAGGAGATTAAGGGGATTGGACTATGCTGCAATGACTAGATAATTTAAGATACAGAAAATGGATGGATGGTAACCAGGTAGTAGAAAATTTAAATGTGTTAATCCACGTGGTCATAGATTGCATCCATTTCCGAGTCTCCAGGGGAGACTCTGAATGATATCCAAATAAACAGATGTATAGATAGGTGCTTTGCAATGCAGATGGTTTATGAAATGCTGACTCAGAGTACAGAGTGACTTTCTTCACTTAATCTGCCCAGTTAGAGAACTGTCATACTAAAACACACCTAAAAGACAGCAGTCCAAGCACCCTCAGGATTTTGTAGTCTCTAGAACAAAAAAATGAACAACCAGAAGGCAGTGACAGCTTTGCACATTCCCCCTTCAAACCATGGGAAACAAAATAGAATGAAACACTGAAAAAATGTGCCTGAAAATGAGAAATTCCTCCCTAGTGGACTGTGTTACAGGCTGAGTGAAAGCTATCATCTTAGTATTAATGTGGAGACAATAAACAATTAGAGAAGAGGAGAACTGAAGACGAAGATGCCTTGAGCATAATTTATGTCCCATACAGCAGAGGAAAGGCTGCAAGAGAACAGAGCCTGGCAGTGAGGTCTAAAGTAGGCAGATGTTGTTCCCAAAATGGCTCTGGGTATTACAAAAGAGAAATACTGATTTAATAGAACACCAAAAAGAAAACTGGAAGGGATAATTACTGCCTGCCTGACTATTTTTGCAAAGCACAGAGTAAATTCTTAACTTACAGAGGTCACATTTAGGCATATTTCATGCAGTTCACAGACTTGGCTAAGGAGAGGATATTATTTTATCTGAGAGGAGCTTCTGAGTGTATGTTTAGGAGGCGAACTGGAAACTGTAAAGGGAATTAGTGGACGTGCTGCTGCTTGGTATGTGCAAATTGAAATAAATTCTGCAGACCTTTAAAGAAACTCAAATTACAGGGATAAATAGAGGGGGAAATGTGTGAAATGTAATGGTCAGCATGTTTAGACTAGATGAATTAATGACACATTTGTGCCTTAAGCTCTATGAATGCATTATAAATACACTATAAAATTCCTTATTTTCATTACATATTAATGCCTAAAATTGACTTATTTTATCGAAATAGCAATGGTATTAAAGTAAAATAATTTACCTGGTTTTGCAGTGATGTAAAAAGAACTATTTCAAGAACCAAATAGAAATACTTTAGAGACAAATATTGTGTGAGATAAACAGAACAAAAGAAAATGTGCCATCCTTTGTTACTTCTTTTCTCATTCTCTTATTAACACATTAAAATAAAATAAAATTTAAAAAAAGTATGTGTATAATAATTGCACTCCAGACCCAAATGGGCTTTCAGTCCATGGAGCTAAACCAGAGCTAATGTAAGGTCCTCAATAGATGATCTTCTGGTGGTCTACATTGCTCACCAACAGGGACACAAGCACCCAAAATTACTTTCACAAAAGTTATTTAGGTGCACAACAGACTCATTTACTGCCCACATGTGAATATTTACACGTATTTTAAAAGCTCCAAGTCTTTTTATGAAGACAGGAGTTGGGCCATCAAGGCAACTATTGCTAATGACTTGAATCTCACTGTGCTCAGTGAAACAACAGTTAAAGATCCCTCTAGATCCACAAAGCTCTTCCCACTGATCTCACTTTCTTTCACGAGAGCACAAAAAGGTACTGTTCCCTAATCAGCAGTCTAAACAGTGACCCTACACTGCATTAATGTTTTTCCTTCATCCTAACTATGGTGCTTTTAAACATGAAAAACAATTAACTCTATTCCGTAAAACCAACTGCTGAAAAAAATCTTTTTAAGGTAGATACAAGCAAAGAAAACAAGTCTCATACCTAAGTTAATGTTTTTAAATTAATACTGCCAGTTTCCTAACAGATCACATTAACTGTTTTTCTAAGAACTGCTCTCCTGACACATTATTTACTATCTTTTTATTGGCAAATAGAGCACATTTTAATTGATATGTTATAAAGCAAACACAGTTCTAAAATAAAAATAATTGAACAATTATTTTTCTAACACCATAACTTCAAATAGCAATTATTGTCACAGCAATTGATTTCTCTCATTGTATTTGACAAGAACATTGTGTTTATGATTATGATGTTCTGGGTTCAACCACCCTTGTGTTAACCACCATACACATGACAAGCAGCTCCAAAGATGTCAACAGGATTATCTGAAGCACAAAGCACTGTAAACATAATATTAGGAGTCTGATATGTATGACAGCAGTGTATATTTTTTAACGATTAATTAAATTGCTCTGAATCTCAAAGTTTTATAAACATCATTATAAGTAGGACTATTTCAGTGTTTATCAACTCGGAGCGATTCTGGGAATTAAGTGCTACAATTACGAATTAAAATGTGTAAAGACTTAGAGGAAAGTAGTCTTGGCAGCACAGAAGTAGGATGTGCATCTTGCAGTTGCTGGAATGCAGTGAGTGGGGTCAGGGCAATAAATGTTGGCTGCAGAGCCAGGACGTGTCAGGCAGCAGTGCTGAATTCCTGCTCTAAGTGCACTCTGCTGGCACGGCCGGGGAAGGCCCGGCCCGGGGAAGGCACTGCCCACTGAGCCAGCAGCAGCAGCCAGGGGATGCAGGAATGTCCTGCTCTCATCCTGGCTAGCCAAGAGAAACACTGCATGGAGCATCAGCAGCTCCACGCTCTGGCTCCCACACTCCATTCGCTGGAATAATCAGATAATAGCTGCAATCTTTCCCTCTTCAGCTACAAACAATTCATCGTTGCAAATCCTTAAATACGGCAGGGCTTTTTCCATCAGCCTAGACCTGTGTTCCCTTCAAGGCAGATTTTTCCTGCCTCTGTTCTTTTAACAAAGCAACAGCTCCCAGGTTCCAACTTTTTCCCTGCAGTTTGTCTATGAAGTAAAGGAATTCAAGGGAAATTTAATTCAAATGTGAACCTTATAATCCGAAATCCATACAAAGGGTTCAAACACTCAGTTCTTGCTTTCCAAAGGGAAAGAAATACCTGAATACGAAGTAAAGGTTATCTACGATGATATTTAAAACTTTAAGTATTACCCAAAATAATTTAAATGCAAATTTGTATTTATTTATTTGTGTCTCAAATGGAATTCACACAAATTAAGCAACACCTTTCAAGTTCATTTGAAACTAATTACATGGATAATTCTTCTTATCCAGATGACTGATTAAAATGTTATTTTTGCATGCAATCCTGAAAATCCATATATTCCCATAAATAATTCTTGCATGAATTGTCTCACAGAACCTCCCTCAAAAATGACTTCTTACATGCCCACAACTACCAACCTTAAAAAACCAGTATAATAGTTAAAAAGAAATATAAATGGCCTTTTAGCAATCTGGTTCTTCCAGGCAGAACACTTGTTTGGTAAGAATGCAGGGAAAAGGATACCCACATTAGATTTGTGTGACTGTGTCATGCTTGATTAACCAGGAACAGCATCTGCACAGAGATACAGTTCATAAAGGTACTGACCAAGGTTTTAAGTGTCAGATTTACAAATATTACAAGGGTGTAATGAAAATACCTTAGCTAATGTGTTAAAAAATACATTAATATTTGGAGAGTAAGCATTTTTCTTTAATATATGCAACACTTCTTAAATATCTGTATGTCCTTTTCTGCAGTTCCCACAGCAATGGAATTGCTATGAACTACTCTGCAGGTAAAAAACAAATATCTAGTTATTCTAAGGTGAGAGAAGGCTGTATTAATTAAAAGAAAAGGTTTTAATGATATTAGATACCTGCTTACATAGGCCAATCTAACACCTATCATCACTACAGACAACTTGCTAAACTCCAAGGAAACATCAAATATATGTGATTTTCACCCAGAATCAGAACAGCTCCCTTAATTGAGTAGAAAAGGAGCCCACATCTAAGGAATTTCCTATTCCTCCTGTAGGAAAATACTACAATTCTTGTAATCATAACATGTCTCTTAGAATCACACACAAACTGAATACTTCTGTCTGGAAAGAGATGTAACCTGTACTTATTCTCAGAATAAAATAAAGGGAAGAAGAAATGCTGAGATGGAGCCTGGATACACTGCTTGGGCTGCTGAGTGAAAATTCACTTCAGAAAGTAAGTCAACACATTCTCTTTCTCCAGCAGATGAGATACTGACCATTGATTATCCCAAGCTTTATAAATAAAATATTTTCAGAGACAAGGGGTTAGGAGGAACCCAACTCTTGTTTAATAAATCCCTGATTTTCTGTGGATTAGAATTGGAAAGATTAGATATTTTTGTGAAGGAAAGCAGTTTGGCAGATCAGCATACCAGATCTGTCTACAGAATTTCTTCTCCCACAGAGTAGTTCCATATGAAGGAGGACTGTTATTGACTATGGCAGGAAGACTGTACAGGAATTCCTCAGAAAGTAGTTTATCCCCTGGTCTTATGAAGAAAATTAGCTGGAAAACAGAGGGCTGTTTTAACTTAGGTTAAATAAAGAAACCTGCTAAAACCTCAGACAGCTGATCTTTACAGATATCACATAACTGCATCACATAAGGGCACATTCAAATGTGAAAAAAACTTCTTAAGGGTTGTCTTTTTAAAAATGATCGATAGTGCCTAAATCTCAGAACTCGCAGTATTTTTGAACCAGTTGTACTCTGGTGGGTGTGGAATTTAATATCCTCTTGCATTATCTGACCCTAACATGATTTTTTATAGTATATGACCTGTGTTACAGCTATCTCTTAGAAAATACTCAAAGTAAATCTCCTTTAAGAAATCCTCTCATATGGCTACATACTCAATCTTCTCAAATACCAAATCAATTTATTGCAACTTCCCAAAGGTAGCACTGGCTTTTAGGTGTTTCCTGAACAACTCTAACCTGGCCGTGATCATGAGATGGTACCATTGGCAACTGCTGCTGAATTCTATTGCAGTTTGTACCTTTCTCCTTTTTGAGCAGTTCTCATCAACCAACCATGAGGCCCATCAGTAACTGCCCAGCCAAACAACCAAAAATAACCAAGGACATGTGTGAGTCAAGCTCACTATTAGTTCCAGAAGGAAAGTCTGAATTATCCAAATTATGCTATTTTCTAAAATATCCAAGAAGTTTGCACCACAGATGCATCACAGATGTATGTACACTTTGACTCCACTCTAAAAAATTTTGAGTTTACCTCTGTGAAATATGTGGGAATATACATTTCATACATTTAAAAATAAAATATAATAAAATAATGTAGGTACTATGGGAGAAGAATAGGACTTATAGAATATTATTGTCTTCCTACTTAGAGAAATAGAAAAATAAATAACAAAAAAAAAAAAAATCAAAGTCTCTGGAGCAGCACATTTATAATTACTATCAGAAATGTTCCAAAAATAATTTTGTCGAGGAATAAGAGCAAAATTAAATAAAGTGATAAACTCAAACACCAATAATGGTATTAATAAAGCTTTCCAATTTAAGCTCTGAATGCATAACAGAAAACAGAAGGACTGAAGTATCAATGATGTCAACTGCATTTTATATCAATTATATTTTAAAGTATGCAGTAGCAATGAAATATCAATATATATACACATTAGTTTATTACTAAGAACAGCTACTATGTTCATGTAAAATAATGCATTAATATATATTGAATCCAGAAAACCAAGTTAATCTTTCCACTCCTGAGGCATAAACGCCCATAATAGTTTAAAATCATCTCTGACAACTGGCTCTGCAAAGCCCGGGTTTATTGGGCTTTTCTGTGCAATGAAACATCAAAAATCTTCTGGAAAGGAAGGAAGAAAGAAATGCTTGAATGGGGAATTTGTAATTTGAAGGGAAAATTATTATGAAAAGAAGTATTGAATTTTTGTGTCATTATGCATATGTGCCAAAGTCTTACAGAGAATGGAGGGGGATGTTAAACAACTTTATTAAAGAAAATAATTATTAAAAAGTAACTATATAAATGCAACATACATATTTTATATTTCTATTTTCCTACATACATAATTCATGTATATATACATAAAGCTGCATTTCATTTCAAGTATACCACAAGCCATACCAGAAGCTACTGCAGTGAAGTATGAATAAATGCTCAATTATACAAACAGCCTATATACAACCAAAAAGGGAAAATGGATACAGTGTAGATCAAGATGCTATCCAGAAAACCAACATTCCCATTTAATCCTGCCACTACAATATCAGACCAAAGTGAGCCATGTAAAAGGACTCTGAAATATATTAGGCAATAAAGCTCTAGATGTGAACTTTAACTCTCAGTAGTTCTTCCTTTCACCTCTTCGAGGAAGCAAATAAAAAAGATTTACCATCAAAGGGGTTTAATCTCACGTAAACTGAAATTAATCTCCAAAGAATAAATAGAACATCACACACATAAAGTGTGATTATGTTTCTTTTACTCAGGGAAAAGACTTTCATATTTCATTTAATTTTATGGGTTTGCCCTTCATGGGTGAAATACTCAATATTTCTCTCAACAAGTGAGGTTGTATGCAAAAAAACCAACACAGATCTAAAAAGAAAATAAAAATAATTTACATCCATTGAACTTGTGGACAAATGATGAAATACAGAATTTAATGTTTTCTGCGGTAGCTTTCCAGAAACATTAGAAATTGTACATATTCTTCCTATTTCAACATAGTTGTGATTTCACTTGAGCTTTTTTGCAATGATTTTGCTGATTTATGCTATCCAGAATTTATAATTCATAGTAAGAAAAAGGTTCTTTTATTCTATTTACTGCCAATTAGGGAATTTGAGGGAGAGGAACTGTCACCAATGCCAAATTTCAGCAGCCTTCCAAACCAAAAGATTCACATTACATCAAGATTTTTTTTTGTTCTCCCCTCATTCTTATCTTCCATTGCACTCTCTAGTGCAGCTGTTACTCTTTGATAATAAATCACAGAAACATAGAATGCATTTAGAAAGTCACATACCATGTCAGCATTGTTTAGTATAAGAGACTCAAATATAATCAATAGATTTAACACAGTGCTAAAGAACTTTTCCCTTCATTATGTAACATTTCCAATACTTTTCCCAAGGAGATTAATATAGTTGAAGGGGTGGGTCTAAAAAAGTCAGACTTCTGTATTGAAATACTATTATTAACATGACATTTTCCTGAAGACTGCCAGGTTTTTAGATGTCCAGGCCAAAGAAGGATCATCCAAGAAGAACACAAAATATTCTGTAATTGTATTGGATAAATACAAAACCCAATTTCCCTCAACCTGACATTTAGAATTTCAACTGACAATACTCAAAACATATTAGAAAAGAATATAATTTTGAAACTTTTGAGTGTTTTCCTAAAATACCACAAAAAACTACTGAAAATATAGAAAATCAGCTATAACATAGAAATCATTGGCCCACATAAGTGAAATAAATTAAATACAGATTAAAAATTTAAGTAGATTATATAACTGTTTTTAACTGTGTCATTCTTAGTACATCTTTTGGAGTCCATGGCAGAATTTCTTTAATTTTACTTCTTATTGACAAGGCAAAACTCCCCTTACTTCAAACCCGATAGATAAATCATAAAAAAGGCAAAACCTTCCATACAAAATCCTTCATTTGGTACCAGGAAATTTTTATTTTTATCCCAGTAA
The DNA here is from genome assembly GCA_035583235.1 of Hafferia zeledoni. NCBI lineage: Eukaryota > Metazoa > Chordata > Aves > Passeriformes > Thamnophilidae > Hafferia > Hafferia zeledoni. The sequence continues at coordinate 28,705,338 of JAWWEV010000169.1, read as the reverse complement.
ACTAATTTTATTAGGTTAATTCCTTTGAATTCAGATGTGTCTTCTCAAAATTAATAATTAGACTTAATATTTTATCACCTATAAAAATCACAGCCTGACACAGAGTGTTGAACTCTCTCTCTCTCTCTGTGATTTATTACAACTGAACACAGGAACCCTGAATCCTTCTCTGCTGCCATAACCAGATTGCTCATTTCTTCACTGTCACTCACTCCCCAACATGCCACAGTGCCCAGTCTGCAGGGACAGGCTGGCACAGCCTTGACAAAGCTGCTTGTCACTCGTTAGAACAGACAATGACATTATTGCCTGGAGGAAAACACTAATATTTTTCACTTCCTTTATGTTTTGTCGTTATTTCCCTTCATCAGCTTTCACGTCCCTTCATTATGTACTTACATCTGGAAACAAACGTCTCAAGTTAACTTTGCAACTGGTACGTGTTGTAAGAAAACTGAATTCCTCCTCTTCTGAATTAAAATGACAAAAGCAAAATTTCAAGCTCATTTATCAAAGATGAAAACCTGTTTTAGTTCTTTTGTTTAAAGTACAGTGGACTGGAGTTTCATAAAAAAAAAGTGACCAGGATTAAACAGCCTAGAAGAAAAATAGCTGCAAGCAACAATGTTCTTTTAGTCAAAGAAAACAATTGACTAATCGGATTTAATAAAATGCAATACAAAATGTAGGGAATCAAAACAAACACAGTATGAATTATCTATGATGCTTCTTAGGATAAAAAAAATAAAATGCAGGTGTAAAAAGGCACATCCCTGAAAGGAGAACATGCCAGAGCTGTCTCAGAGTAAGGGAGCCCACATAGCACTGTCTTCAAAAAACACATATATTTTCTTCAGGGTCTTAAGGAATGTGTTTCAGGTGCCAACTTTGGAGACCTCTGTGGTGAATACTATGACCTAAGTGGCAGCTTTGGTTCCAATGAGGTTTTATAAAAGCAGAAGTGGTCTCAAGATGGTTTTTGGAGTGCTAGACTAGAGCATCATACATGATGAAGATTTTCTCTTTTTTTCTCTCTCTAAATATCCTTTCACTATCACACAAATCTCCACCCTACAATGACCCTCTGCACTTAAGCAATTTCAGAATTTATTTCCAGTGATTATGAACTGAACAGAAGTTGGGATTGAGCACTTGAAGAAGCACAACAAACAGCTCTCACTTGCTGTATTTGATACAGAAAGGAAGTGGCAATTCCCAAATTTAAATGCACCTGCTTGAAGGAAGGAAAATCCCACACCTGTTTTCCATCAGGCAAGTACACAGCCCCCCTTCAGATATCTGAGCAACTGTTTTGTGTTTTGAGGAACAGTGTCTGTTGCAATCAAACTATGGCAAGCCCTGGTGCACTCTCACACACTTCCAAATGACTCAAAGGAAAAACACAGAAAGAAAACAGGAACAAACTAATAGCAAACAGCTCTCCTGTTCACCGACGGATTAAATGACTCATCCCTTGTTTTGGAAAGTCACTGATTCAACGGTACTGGGAACCTCCTTTGCCTGCAGGCCAGTAACAAGGGGCTCCTGCTCAGGAAACACGAGCATATCAAATAACGCTACAGTGATGACAAAGATTAAGAGTGATTCAGAGAGTGGAAGAGAAAAATTTACATTCAAAATTTCAAAACAAACATTTTTAAAAAGGAACCCAGCTCAAGATTGTCCACCACAGTACAGACATCCTTGTCCCCTGGAAGTCAAACAATGGTTTGCTTCTAAGTGAGGTGAAAACTGTTTAATGTATCACTAAGTAAAAATCGATTTTATTCTAGCCCCAAATGAAAAATCCATTTCACTGAGATAACTTGATTTGCATATTTCCATAAAATATTCCAATTCAGATTTATAAGACCTCTACATTTTCTGAGGACTCAGCCATGGTGGACATGATCTGTTCCCAACACACTGTTTTGTCTTTCTTATGGAGATCCATATTTTACCTCATAAAGATAAGCATGGCAAAATCTGGCACTGATTTATCATCCTTCATTTCAACAAAAACTAAACATGAAGCCAGGTATACAGACCAAAGGATTCTGGTAAAGAGAAGGAATTGACCCTCTGCAAATTTACACCCAGAACAGCAGATTCAAGTGCTGCAGCTCTTGGGAGTTCTGACACAACCTGTCACCTGCAGCCACTGCGGGAAACACAACTGAAGGGACTCGGGAGATTCTGACACACAGTTGTATATTTGGGGTTAAGAAACTTGGTTCTTCAGTACATGCTACAATTCTGCTTGTCCTTACCTAAATGTCCATCCCCTCCACTGCAACATTTTGAATATTTTGAATATTGTTTTCTCTCACTTATACTGTTCACAGAAAAATTCTTCAGAAAGAATATACCCCTGATCCTAAATGACCATAATTTTTCATGGAATTTCTAAAAGCACACAGGAAACAAACTTTCAAACTATCCCCATTATTTAACAGTGCTCTACTCATTACAAATTCTAAATTCTTTAATTCCTAGTGGTAGAGAGACTATAAAAGTGACTAAAGTTTAGCAATCCAGGCAAATATAAAATGCACTGTTGCCTGCTCCACCCAAAGTACCAGAGACAGCAGAAGGAACAGTTCTGGGTATAGAGATGTACACTCAGGGGAAGTGCTGATTAGTTTGTAGTTGATACCATGCACTTGAACCAGCCTTTACAAAAGTACCTATGACAGTGGCAGGTGTGTATAATTTCCTATCACGACTACACCAACAGCTGACCTTTGCCATCTGCACTGATTTCATGCTTGCCTGGGTTTTGAGAATGAGATAAAAACACGTTTCTTACCAGAACTCCTGGTTAAGATTATTAATACAAATAATTTTCCAAGAAATGCATGAGTACTGTTATAAATTCTACTCTACTGTTACAATTGTATTTAAAAGCGGTTTTAGAAATCAAATGTTTCTTGGCTCTCAGTACTGGATTTACTCAAATCATATATAATAAACAGTAACCATTACTGAACAGTCAATTTTTATGCATGATAAAAGATGATCTAAATAAAAAGTAAAGAGTGTTTTCAGAAAATAAAGCTGTTTTCATGCCAAAAAATGTCCTGGAAACTACTCAGCTAAAACCATATTATTCAAGCAAGACTTGAAAATACTGAAAATTTCTTTATCACTTATAGTTCAGGGGGAAAAAAGCCAAACTTTAGCATATTAAGTGTTCTACTGGTCAGGTTAATACAGGAACAGACTTTCTGTAACTGTGGGTGCTGCATGTCTTCAGTGTAAGAAGAATGATCATTCACATTTGCTGCCTGTGAATTTCCTCATGAGATGTGTACTTCAAAGCAGGTAGGGAAAAAAAGTCACACACTCCTCAATTTGTGTGACAGCTAAAAGTCTTCAAGGCAATGAGTAAAGTAACAAAGTATGCATACAGTTAAAAGCAGTCTGGAGCACTACGGCTGCAAGAGGATTCTGCTTATTTTTTCAATATAACTTTTAATTATATAACTTTTGTTTCTAGGATATAGAATATCGGTATCTTGGTACGTCAAGCATTAATTGCAAAGCTAATCATAGCATTTGTGCTTTATTATGAATAGTTTTAAATAAAGTTCTTACAGAAAAATATTTTTAAGATAGTTCCTCTTGATACATCGGCACAGTTCTAAACAGCCTTGTTATTTTGATGTTTCTGATTCAAGCACTAAAATGTCTATTTCTTCTTTTAGTTTGGTACACAACCAACTTTAACAGTTTTAAATATGCTTTTGAAAGGTTGTTGAAAAGCTGTTCTTGTCAAATTGACCTATTTGCTGTTTTGGTTGGGCAGTCAGGGTGAACAGTGTTGTCACAACCTCAGAACATGAGGAATATAATACTAGATGGGAGAAACAGAAATGCATCTTCACCAAAGCATGTTGAAATGTGTTTTGTTGTCAAGCACATTCAAATTATCTTTAAACACGATTATTTTCTGTATCAATAATCCTAGTAAATATGACCTGGGTTATTATTGTTTCCAGCATGATTTGCCACAGTCATAAGACACCACGTTGCCATTAAGTAAACAAAACAAAACCCCACAAATGAACAAACAAAAAACCACACAAAACAAGAAACAAACCAACATAACTCATTTAGGCGACAAAGTTTTGAAGCTAAATTTTCAGATAAGGGCTCAAACACTATCAACCACTATGGAGAGGACTTATTGATGCTCTCCTTTGGGTACAACTTTGTCCAGTAGTGTGAAAAAAATATAAATCTTTTATTGCTACAATTCCTGGTCATGACTGTTATGCAAGTTGTTTAGATTAGTGAGCCTGTAGAAATAACATCCAATTTAATGGCTACTGAGAGTTTCAGTGGTGTCTAGACTAGAAACTTTTCATTCCAGTTTTCTGTAAAGGGCGCATGAATACTTTCCCTACATTTATTTATAACTCATTGCAACTAATAGTGCAGTGACAATCAGCCTGCTGGTTTCTTCTTTGGATCATCCCCGTGGACTGTCTGCTCTCTCTGATGTCAGTGAGGATCCCATGCCCACAGTTGTTACGAGCTGGGAGTGTTGCTGGGACATTACCCATGGCTGGTTTGGTTCTCTGACAAGAAAATCACTGGACTTGAACACCTTGGAAAACTCCATGCCCATGGAGTTAGCCAAGCAATAGGCCTAGGATAACCTTGGGAATACAGTGCAATTAAATAACTTTTTTCACGCAGTCATTTCATTCAGAACCAACTCAAGTTCTTCTCTCCCTTCCCTCCCCTTCTCCTCTCAGGTTCTTTGCAGTGTGCTATTCTTTTTGCTTCTCTATTTTTCTCAGAAACACAATACATAAGCTCCAGCTCCCAGACATCCAAACTATCCCGACAGACACCTTCACACCAATTCAGTTGTAGAAGAGTACTATACCTTACAGCAAGACTTGAAATGATTTCTTTGTTAAACACTCTATTTCTCATTATAACCATGAAATTTTATCCTCTTTTGTACGTGTCTTTGGAGGCTGCCCTGTCATCAAGGCTGGTACCCTGCTTGGATCACTGCATTGCACCACTCACAGCATCTCCTGATTCCTTTACATGTTTCTGCAGGTTCCAAAGGTGGATTATTAACGTGGCTCTGCAAGGCCCCACTGAACTGAGTGCCAGCTGAAAGCCTTGGCTGTGTAATTAGTCAGGGCCTGAGTCAAAGGCAGTGGCAGGAGAGCTGCCAGCTCTCCTACAGTCTTTCTCTCTCTAAAGGGGACTACATTTGCCTTGGTTTCCAATTAGCTTACTGTTCAGGCCGACAGACCTCTGCTTTCATCAGGATCATGGTGAGCTTGAATTTATGCAGAAGAAGCCACAAGAGACAGACAGTCACACCATGCACTGTAATGCACTGTATCCACAGAGATGGCTCCACCTCCAAAGAGCCTATAGTTCATCTTTCCTAAGGCTACGATAGGGCACAGAGCACAAAACAAATTGCTTTTAGTCTATGTCTGCCATTTGTCACAGGGTGCACTCTGTTCTGTCATACTTGGAACAACAGACAGACCTTGCTTTCTTCTATATGAGTTTGTAATCTTAAGGTTTGCATAAGCATGATAATTTTTTAGACCTTGCAGCTTCCCAGAAACAAAAGAGGGGAAAAACCCAACAAAAAACAACAAACAACAACACCAAAACACAGCATCCCCCCCAACACTAAAAATCCCAAACACTACTAGACTGACCTTTAGACAAGCAGCATTTTATTGCTTTGTTTGTGATAAATGAGATCAAATAGGATATTTTGCATCAGCTCCTAAACCCTACTCCATTAGCCAATACATTGGGTTCAGAAAACTTCAGGCTCTGTTCATTTCTGTGCCCATTTTGGTGACAGCAATAAATAGATCTTGGTCTGTTCACAGTATTTAAGAGTCTGATTGGTCAAGTACAGTTCCTCAGAGCACAGTGATTGAAGTAAACAGAAAAACTGTACTGGGACCATGTGAAAGAATGGCCTGGCAGTATCAGAAATACAGAAAACTTGATGAACATATTTGTCTGTCGGTGCTCACAGTTTGGGTACACCTCATGGTTATTGGAGAATATCTTCACAGGAAGATTTCAAAGCACTATAACTAACCCATGGACATTCAAATTTGTGACATTTTATAAGACAGTTGAACTTTTAAGAAGTCTTTCAGTGAAGGAAAGCATTAGTAGTGATTAGGTGTGCTTTATTAAAAATAACAAGATATTGAAGAGAGTCATCATTTTCAAGAATTCTTTAAAAGTGTTCATAAAAGAATCACACACATAAATTACTTGTTTGAGTTTAGCTGGCTCCTCTTAACCACTGTAATACATAAAACAAACCCAGCTAATCTTTATGAAGTGTGGAGACGGTACCACTGAATATGAAACACATGAAATATTCCAGCACCTGCCTGTAGGTCCAGGGCAATGACTGGATCCTCCACTAGTGCAAATTAAGGAACACAGATTAAAGGCTTCCTTTCAGGCACTTCTCAAGATTCAGAATCTGGTTAAGATACCCGTTTGATGGTCAAGAATCAGCACAATTTCAGTCAGAAGACAGAAAAAGAAATTTACCTGAAGAAGGTGACAAAGAACTGCACCAGGTCCATGATAGTATTGTGCTGTGAGAAGGCAATCTGCAAATAAAATAGAAGGAAATTACAACATTTTCAGACTCAACAGCTCTTTTTTAGGCTAGGGCTTTATGGCTCTGTGGATGATTAGCTACAAGTGTAATTTCAGTCTAGTGTGCACACACCTGCATTTATCATAAAGTGAGATGAGCAACTAATTCCCATATCTCTGCTGGTGTCGAAATACAAACAATGGAAAATAGTCTTTTAACTGAAGTAAAGTTAATAGAAATATCTGCTGAATGAACAGTAAAATTAATATAAAAACATATAAAAACAATATGCAAAATATTAAGCAATCATATTATTATAAATTGTCTTCTTTATAGTCAACTGTTTTGACTATCACCATTTTCCACTTTAAAAACAACACTGAAACAAGGTTTTAGAGAGGACAAATAACATATAGTGCTTAAAATTAATACACTTTAAATATTTTAATTGTGTAATATCAAAATTAATATGTGTGTTAACTTCATAAAAAAAGATAGATCTGGTGCATAATAAAACAGTTTCAAAGCAAATTACTTTAAAGACAAAGTAATAAATATTCTTTTGGGCCACATTTTTACAGCCTCACCAGAGTATGCATTAGTTCAGCTCCTTGCTGTAATTTTTTGCAAAGACACAAGAATTATCTCTAAGAGAGTATATACATACAAATATTCATAGCTGCATGCAACACAGCCTATAATTATCATTATAACCCCTTTTTTGCTCATGTTAAGAACAGTACTTAATATTTGTGATATCTACAAACATCCATAAGCCCCTGTCTTGCTCAGTTTTTCAGTCTATAATTATCAAACTAAAGAGATACAGAATCTTCTACTTTGAACTGTACAGTGTTTAACTATATTCACAGTCTGTTCAAGTAATTGTTGTTTTTAGAGATCTTTGCACATTTAAGATCTGATCTTGACTAGTAATTACACCAAATTACTCTGATTCCCTTTCACAGCTGACATGTGAACTTTTGAAATGATAACTCATGATGCTCAAAATTTTACTTTTTTCTCTCTTTTTTAGGGCAAAGCTGAAATGTAAACTTCAGTATTAAAAGGGTGTTGCTGTGCCTTGTGCCAGCCAAACATAGATCAGATTACTTAAAAGCCTAAGGAAGGAACAGCATTTAAATTGCAGCATTCCAGAAATAAGCATAGGGAGCACAATCATACAAACACACCTCTAAAATGTAATTTCCCTTTTCTCTTCACTAATACTGCACAATTGCAAGCAATGAAAACAATTTTAGGAGCTCTAGAATTCAGTACAGGAAGCAGATATTTCAAATTTCTCAGCCCAAATTATCATGAAAGATACTTCATAAAGGAATCAGAATATTATTTAGTGTATTAAATTCCTAGTCTGCTGTCTAGAGAGGAAATGTGCCTGGATGTGCTTAGATGTGCCTGCTTAAGTGGATTGCTGTGCTTGGATGAAGTAAGTAGATTGCCAATATTTCAATTATTTTACATGCCTATGAATGTTTAAATTATTTGTATATTCCCAAACTCAGGATGGGACAGGTTGGTTTTGCACAGAAACGGACACAAAAGGAATGAATTCACCTTTTTCAGCTTCTGTTAATCTAATCACCTACTCAAGGGAACTGCAGTGTCCTTTTGCTGGAGTTCATGTTTGCACACCTGTGGAAGAACATCTGCCTGGAAACCTTCCCTGCCTGGCTGTATGGGATTTTCTTGGAAGTACTCAGAGGTTAGAGCAAAAAACATAGGTGAATATAAAGTTTCATCCCGGAAGTAATCTCCAATTTTAATCAAACATCTTCTAATAATTACATTAGAGTTCATGTTTAAAAGATGAACTACAGTATTTTCTGAAGAAACAGTACCATGCATCAGACTCATTTCAACACAGAATATTAACAAAAAAATACATATTTTAATTATAAGTAGGTCACAAAGAAGCAAGCAAATGTCAGGGACCCGAGACTGATGCAAAGAACCAGAATACAATGAAAAAGCTTTATTTCCATGGGTTTTCATACAGATATGAATGCTATTGTCTTTTTGCATGTGCCTATATAGATAAGGGACGAGACAAGGAAAACTCTTTCAACCCCAGATTTTCACTTTGGACTAAGAGATACTGGAGACAAATATCTCCTTTGTTAATTTTTATCATGCCTAAGTAGCCTTCTTTCCCCAAAACACCTAAAAAGCTTGTGGATCCCATAAATATTATCTCTATCTTCTCTTATAAATGAAGATACAGATAAATATCCTTTCCATCATTTCCTATGGAACAGAACCAAGTGCCATGTGGAACATAATTTTTTGTGGCAAAGGATAACTCCTATGAGTTAACACAGAATTTCCAGCATAAAACTGTTTCCCTGGGAAAAGAGGAACATCTCTGCTTTAACAGTGAAAAATAGAAGTAGGATTACATATAATACTGTAAAACACTCCTTGAAACACAACTTCAGGTGCAGATTTAATTATTTCATTTACTAGCATTAGATTTCTAAAAGAAAGACATCAATACGAGATATTTCAGCACTGCCCATGGTCTCTGCTTCTGTTCTAAGCCAAGCTCACACACAACCATCTATCGTAAATTCTATCAAACTATTTTCTCACCTTTACAGAAATCACTAGAAAACTTCTCATCAACTACAACAGTAGTTCTTTTCCCTGTCTGGCTCTGGGTAAAAGCTTTCACTGGTTTTATGATCCAATATTGTTGCTTTGAAACATAAATAGTGACAGGTTTTGCAGAAACTTACAAAAAATGGATATTTAGTTTTCTTAAATACTCTGCCATTGACAGCAAAGAAAAATAAATTAACTACAAATATTAAGGTGAACCAGAAGTCATCATTTTCACAATAATATCATCCAAAAGTGTACCATTGAAAAAAGAAAAAATATTCTGAGGGCTACAAGCTATGCAACAAAATCTTTAGTCTGATTTCATAACACAGTTTAATTTTCTTTTCCTTACAAATTGGTTACAGCATTTGAATGTCCCTTGAAGAAAACTGATGCCATTTGATTTACAGCTGGCCTAAAGTTCTGTCACTTGCTGTTAAAAAACTTCTAGCACAAGAATATCATTAGAATCTTAGGCTGTAGTGAATTTGCTGAAACAAAAACATCACCTGACTCCCAGCTTTGTACTCCAGCAGGACAAAGTCTAAATTCAACCCCTGGTTCACAGAAAAAAAAAAAAAAAAGAAAAAAAAAAAAAGATGTTTAAACTTTTCCTTAGTTTGTGAATTTAAAAAAAAAAAATTAAAACTGGGAGTCACCTGCATCAACAATGAAAACTGTCCTCTGATTTGAGAATCTCTGCCGCAAGCAGTTGACATGAGGATTTTTTGTGGAGTATTTTGGAATGTTCTAATAGTGGTGAAACTCCAGCTATGAGGATCTATGATAACAAGAAAGAGTTGCATGCATCAATATTTTTCCACAAGATCAAAAAAAGTCAATCTCTTGAACATGGAAGCTCTTTTTGATGCTCAGAACAGAGGAATTCAAACTAAAAGTTGGGTGATTGCTTATTTTGGTATATTACATCATATAAATGATCTTTCTTGTGTGGAGTAGAGTGGGAAGGTGAGGGAGGAACAGGAGTTGATAAGGTAGGCAAGCTGTATGAAAACCACATGAAATGTGAAGGGCTGAGCATGTGCATGGAACCCTAATGTGGCATGGAGCCAATGCTCCTGCTCATGCCAGGGCTTTTTTGGATCCTGGACTCAAGGCTCATCTTGTAAAGAACTTGTGAGGAGGTACGAAAAATGCTCTGTAATTAAACTTTGAGCAATTCCTTTCAACTTGGATTTAGCTTTAAAGTCTGATGCTTCTGTATCAGATGTGAAGAAGGACTTGTGTGTCTGAAAGTTTGTCCAACTTTCCTAGGTATCCGCCTGGCTTAATGAAAGGTACAAACTTCAGTCTACAAACCCTGTTTGCCTATTTGAACTTCCAGGACCAGTGTTATCAGTGGGGTTTTTCTATCAACATTTCTGCTTGGATTTTTATCTGGATCATTTGAAAATTATTATGAATTATTATTATTGTTGTTATTATTATTATTATAGTTGTTGTTATTAAATATTAAAATTTAATTTTCATGTACAACCTTATAAAGAACTGTATTTGTATTCCTTTAGATCAAAGTAACACCAATATACAGATTAAAAGTAGACTCTAAAAGCCACAGCCATAAAAACTCAAAGACAGAAGGAAAAGATTCCAAAGCCAAATGGGTTATGTGTATGTTCCAGCTCACAGTCTTAAGAGACAGAAAGGTAGATGAAGAAAAGCTGCTGAGTGATAAATGAACTGCAGGGATTGTTCCAATGAGCAAAAGATCTGTCTATCTTTTTTCTCTGCCATGTTTAAGTCTTTGAAAAATATGTTTTTTTAAAAAACAAACATTCGTTACAGCACATGACCTAATTGGAAGACAAGGCACTGTGGCAGCTGGTAAATCTTTTATAGCAATTAAGGATTCCAAAGTCAGAGCCAGCAGAATGTGCCAGAGCTCTGCACACAAGGATTCACAGCAACCCACATTTCAACACAGGGTATTTCTTAATTTTTCATGTTTTGGTTGTGTGCATGAAGTGGCAAATACACTTTACACTGAATAATGATGGGTGGAACAGGTCTTGAAACAGGAACAACTTTTGAACACAGATTTTTCCAGCCTTCAGAAGTTCATGTCTGCAGGGAAAGATTCATCTCTTTGCCGTTGCTCCAGTTCGTGTTCACCTTGACTATCACACACAGCACTAACAGAGTCCTACAGAACAATAGGTCAAGATCTGTTCCACCACAAAACTGAGACAATCTTGAAAGTCTAACTCAGGGGCATCTTTCATATGGAAATAGTGAGTCTTCCCTCAGAATTCTGTTTTAAAAGTACAGCTGTCAAGTAGCTGTCTTTGCAATTCTAATGAAACCAATCATGCAAAAGGAAAAAGAAAAGGAAAACTAAGCACAATGGGAGTTCACTAAATCAAAATTCCATGTTTGCAGTAAACAGGAACCTAATCTGTGAAATGTTTCATATATTCATACATTGTACACAAAAAGCAATTTTAATCTATGCTCCATTTCATGACATTACCCACTAAAGTAAACTTGTACCTGCTCAGGCTCTCAAACAATGAACAAATACTTCTGTTAATAAAATTCTTTCATCTCCCACTGTCAATAAATTAGAAATGAACAAATGAGAGAAACTAAAATAAATACATAGTAAAACTCTACTAGAAGGGCTAATTATTAAACCTGGAAACATAATGCAATAAGATCAGACATAACCCAAACTAAACTGCCTGGATTGTGTTGATTATGCACACTTAAACCCTGCAGAATTATTACTTCCTTTAGTATCATCAAAACCATAATTTAATTTCTTCTTGGATAAAACTATTATGCACTCCCACACTGGCACTGTTTATGTACTGAACCAGAAGAAATGGATATTGACTGAACATAAAGGTTAGTACATTTTGTTGTCCATCACTTACACTTTCTTGAGGAACAGTTTTTGACTGAGGCAACTTTAGACAACAAATACGAGTCAGCTGAGGAAAATACTTGTGGGGAAATATTTGTGTAGACGGGCACGTTTTTATGCATAACTTTTTTATACGGAAAATGTAAAAGATGAAGTGCTGTGCTACTTTGGAAATGAAAATTTAAATACATGATACATTTTCACACTTATCTTTTGTTGTATGAAGTGAAGTTTAGAAATATGACTGCAGAGACCAAGTGTAAAGTATTTTAAAGACATTATTATGTACTATATAATAATTTGGGAATGGGGAGTGGGACTTATGGATATCTTTAAACTCAGTAAATACATGATTACTGAATGATTAATACTTACAAAGGAAAAGGTAAGTTACTCTGATTTTTGGTTTAAATATAAGTACAATTGTAAGTACAATTATATATTAGAGTATTTTTAGAGGGAGGGAAAAATGGTACTGACTCTTCTTTCACATTAAGCTTTAACTATCTCCACAAGTGGAAGACAGATAGTAGGAAACTCTGTCAGGTTCCCCAAAGGAACATTTAACAGGCAAAGCATAAAATGTATTTCTTTACAGTTAGAAAGAAGAAATTCCAAGAAAACATGATAAGGAATGGACAACCTTACAGACAAATTCCTTCTGTCTAAATAAGAGAAACATTAAACCATGGAGGCTAAAAATGCCACATACTTATTTTATATATTGGCTTTCCTAGAACTTGAAAAGCAAATTTTGAAGAAAATTTATCTGAATTTTGTCATGTGGAATACATCAAATCTAGTCAAATGCAAGAACCTAGTCAAAAGTTGTCAGCTAGTTTATAATAATCATCAGAGATTGGAAGGCACTTCATAGGTGAGTGACTCTAAAATAGATGTGGGACTCTCCTAACCTGGCTGGAATTACCCCATGGAGCTGCCTTTTCTCTCTGCTAACAACACAGGCAATCTGTGATTCATTTAGAATATAGACCTGATGTCACACTTAGAATATAAATAACGGTAGGTGAAATAAATTTCTCCCAAGCGTTGCAAGTACTGATTTGGTACTTTTGTAAAACAGCATAATGATAAAATAGGCAAAAGAAATATTTCTCCTTATTGAGATTAAATGATCTGAGAAGCAATATGGAGCTAAGTGCCTGCTGGCAGAATCCTACTGCTTTCTACTGTGGTGATGCCTGCAAAGAATTTAGTTTGATGTTGACAAACAGTCCTCCCAGATGATAAGATTTAGTGATAACAAAGCATTCATACTGATAACATAAATAGAAAATGAAAGATAACAAATAAAATCAGGCTCAGAATCACAGCCTTCACATGCAGTTTTGATAAACAGCTCCCATGGATTATCTCTGCCTGCTGAAGTCCTGTCTCTCAGGGTGGCATTCACGAGATCATCCAAATACCCATCCCTTCATTTCTCAAACAATGTAATAATTACAGGATATTATTTCTACTATTCAGAGTCATGAGAGGCTGAAAGACAATCTAGTTTTGTATTCAAGTGAGATGAAAGACATTCCTGGAGAAGGTTATAACAGCTGATTTTTTTTCCTACCTAATAGGCACTTTGCCTACTAAATTCAATATGCATACTTCAGTATTTCACTTCTTTATTTAATTTTGTGTTTGTGTACACATATGAACAAATAGGTTCCACACAGAGAAACCTTCAGTTAATAACCTCCAAGAAGGAAAGGAGAAAATCTGGGGGAGTGGAACGTTATCTAACTTAGAGTTTTATTCAATATGCAAAACATTTTACATTTTTATAATGATTAATGTAGACATTATTAAGAAATTGAAATATTGAATATTAAAGTCAATGAAAGAATGAAAGAAAGTTAAAATATATAGATGAGAGAGAAATTACATGTTTCAAAACTAAATTAAAAAAAATTGAAAGTAATTGACACAAAAACCTGTAGTACTAGAAAGTTATTTTAAGAATAAATCTTTGAAGGATTGAGTTCTCCTACGAATTGCATGACACAGCAGATTTCTAGACAACATTTTCCAAAACTCTGGCTTTTTAAAAGCCTGGCTAGATTAAATGGACAAGCAGAAAAATAAGATACAGAAGTGAAGGGAATGAAGTGAGAGAATTTGTCAGACAGAGCTGAATGATTAAATTCTACTACAAAGAGAAGCATTGCATGACGATACGGTTTTGTTCGTCAAACTACATTAGGGAAAAGCCATTTCTGTCACTTGCTAGAATTGAATTTTCCTTTCAACACCAGGTTCCAGCTTTCTTGTTATGACTTCCTCTGACATCTTATTAAGACTTGATAAATAAAGGAGTTTCACATTAGGAAAGCTGCACCTGTTATGGAATGTGCTCTCCTTATGTGTTATCATCACAGAGTGGCAGAAATGTGGACTGGAAAAGACATCCCAAGTTCATGTTGTTCATCTTCCCACTCCCAGCCAGGCCACTGCCAACACCACAGCAGGTCCACAGTGGCCTTTTCCAGGTAAGTTTTGGAAACCTCCACAGCCACTCCGGGAAACTCTCCTCACTGCAGCATTGCTCACACAAGGCATTTCTTCTAACGCTCAGCCTGAATCTCCCAAGGGGCAGATTCCACTCCCTCTTGCTTTACTTCCTGCAACTACACCAAGAACTTGCCTTCACCACCTCTGCAACTACTTCACAAGCAATTTTAGCTTCCTATTGGAGTGTCTTTGCCAGACTAATCAAGCCCAGCCTGTACGGTTCAGGTCCCTAAATGTCTCTGTGGCATCTCTACTGGACCCCCTCATCTTTTCAATACCCTTTCTAAACAGGGACACCAAAAACTGGACTCTCATTCCTCATCCAGCCCCACCAGAGCTGAGCAAAAGAGGGTAATTTTCTCTTAATGAGGCCCCACATTTGGGTGTTGCCTGAACTGGAATCAGAGTATGTCACCAGCCAATATTCAGGTCGATGTTTGCTGATTCCACCATGTTTAGGCCTTTGTGTTTCTTGTCAGACTGCACTGGGTTTCTGTGTACCAATCTTCAAATTTCCTAAGGCTGTCCTAAATCCATTTGATATGTCAAACCCTCTCCCTCCCACCATCAAGCATCTTGGTCTTCTGATAAAAAAAGTACATTTAGTGTTGACATTTTTCAAAGTAAAATAGATTCTTGATCCCTTTCTGTTTCTTGATGCATCTTTTATGTTGGATTTTCTTTTTGGTACCAAAAACAGTCACACTAAGGATAAAACAATGACAACTGCAGGCTCATCTTAACTCTCTTAAAAAACTTCCATGGTCTTCTGACCTACAGTGCTGCCCTTACAAGTCATGTTCAAATACACCTGGGTTCAAGACCCTTTCTGATTCGCTCTTGTTCAAAAAGCAATTTCCATTCTGACATTTTAATTTAGACTTTTTTCCTCTCAAACCTAAATTAGCTCAAGCACAGGCTAGAGATATTACATCTAAAGAATCTGAGAAACCACCTGGGTGCTATTTGGTAGTACCTTCATTCTCATCTGGTGTAACGTGATCAATGAGCTTGGAAAACATCAGGAATCCCTGCCCTTAATAGAAAATCCTATTTAAACAACTGGCAAACTACCACAGCTCCAGGATACCATAATTCATCAAAATTGTAAATTATATTTATTCAAAAAATAAACACAGAAGGTCACTAACTTTATATATTGTTTGTGATTCTACACCAACCAGTTGCTCACCCAGATTAAATTACTCTGCAAAGTGCCATACATTTCTGAGGAAAAATGTTCAATTAAAAACATCACATTAAAAAAGCAAAACTAAAGTACTACCTCTTTTCACAAGAGAGTATAAAGGATACAACCTCAAATGCAAAAGGCCCATATGATGTTTTCATAAATGTCAAAATGGAATTACTGGGGCAAGTCTAAATGTGCTGGTGCTGGCACACTCCTGTCCTGTGGCTCTGTCAGGCTGTGGCTGCAGCTGATGAAGCAATCTGGATTTCTTCCAGAGTTCTTCTAGCCAGGAAAATGCCTAACCATTGCCTTAACAGCTAATTTTTAAGTCACATTTCTATAGTTATTGGTGGGATAGGATGGGTATTTGAATTGCATGTTTTATAGAATCCACATAGATCGTTAAAAAAAAATCCTAGAGGATGAAGTTGGGCTCAGAGTTAATACAACTGTGGCAGGGTATATTTAACTTTATAAAGTTGCCTCATGACTCTGAGAACATCTCGCTGAGGCAAAAGGGTCACTTCACAGCAGTCACCAGAAAGTGCAGAGGATGGCTCAGACCTCTTCCCACAGGAAGAGCTAAAAACAAAGGCTCTGAAATTCTAGGAATACAGAGCTCCCTAAGGCAGCAGTGAGTGTGTGCCTGGGACAGAGCCCTGCAGGAGCAGCCCCTGAGCTGCCTTGGGCTGCACAGACATTCCCCTTGGGGCAGCCACAGAAAATCCCTCAGCAAAGTGCACACACACAAATCCTATTGGTGTATGTACCACACCAAGGGTATTTAAAAGAGTTAAAAGTCTGAGGGAGTTTAAAGTGAGTATGTATTGAACTACTTCGTTTTTAAGACGCCAATGGCAGCCCTGTTTCTACAAAATGCCACATTTAAACCTGAAACTAAAATATAATCTTTTGAGAAGAGTGAATGGGGGTTTTTGTGTCAGCTCAGCAAAAAATGAACCCTGAATTTATAATATTAAAAAGATCAGACTCATATGCAAGGATATACATCTGCATTATACAGTTGGTCTGGCAAGCACAAACCCAACACCCTGGAAAACGCTCTATTGCTCAAATTAGCAGTGTTTACATTTCAATCTTTCAGGCACTGATAAAAATCATAATTACTGATTACAGAAACTAGAAAGTAATAATTTTTGACAGGTATTTCATCAGAGCTAAAGAAATAAATTATTTCAGAACTGACTGGTTATTTTTCCCTCCATTTTAAAGTAACTCAATTTTCCTAAGACATGGATTAGAAATAGGATTACTCAAAATCTACCAAGTAATTATTAGTATTGCAAAACTGAAATATCAACTGAAGAAAACTGTTGTATATGTCTAGAAAATACTGATTTTTAACCGCAACCGTTTTTTCATGTATAGCATTTAGTGGGGTTTCTCAGTACACAGAAATTTCAGCGCCAAAGAAAAGCAGAAGTCCTGTATTCTGAAGCTTATAAACAGGAAAAATGTCCTGCTTTCTTTCCTGCATGGAAGATAAATTTCACCATTCCTAAATAAATAAATTTACACTGAGTAATTTGAATGATTGTAGAACTTCATAGGATGGTCATGGCATCACACAACATTCATGCCTATGTGTATGTGCCCAAAATACATATAATAGACACGGGAAAAGTACCACTAAAAAGGATAATTTAAAAAAAAAAATTCTCTAAATCCTTATCTTTTTACATATACAGTAAAGCTGGTTTTCCTAGACAATCTACCAGCTAACCACTGCTTGGTCTCCAGCCTAATAAAAATTATAATAAAATTTTTATAAGGTTACTAAAGCTGAATTTTTAAAATTTATACAATGTTGTGTTCATTTTAGAAAACTAATACTTGGTTAGAAAAGGCAAAACACACCCTGAATTTTGCATAAAGATCATGCCATTCAAAATAATGTATGTAAAACCCATTGTGAGATGACAAGAAAAGGGCAAAGCATTTTCTTAAACATGAAGAGAGTAATTTCCCAAAGTTTATTGTTATAAATGTAGAGCATGCCATAAAGCTGTTGGAGCTGCAGAATAAAAATTTTGTATTTGCAATAGCACTTTCTTGATTACTGTGGATTAGCATATTTATGAGGTTCTTCAGCCTCAGGTTTAAACCCACAAATCAAAGGTTTCTATCAGCATGGGGAATGGATTACACAGGAGTCTCTGGCCTGTGATATCCCAAAGGTATCTGTCTTTCAGAAGATTTATGTACATAATGCTGCTTTGGGGAAATTACAGTTTCTGATCTTTTGCATGGTGCTTGGTGATTCCCCCCTCAAATGTGTGAAACAACCAAAAAGCAGCATTTTCAGTCAGCAAAGGAATTCATTGATGTATTTTTCTTGTTCCCCTCCTCACCTCTTGATAAGCCCATGAAAGACAGAGGCTCTAATTGCTCGATGTACACAGCACTGCTACAATGAGAGCAGAAGTCATTGTGAGCACATTGGATGCAATTAAACTTCTGAAAAGAGGAAGGAATCCACATTCCAGCAGCCATTCACAGTACAAATACTTGAATTTTGTTCATCCTATGAACAGCACTACCATAGAATTTCAGACAGAAAATGAGAAAAAGTCCTTTTTTTTTTTTTTTTTCTCCAGAGGTGAATTACATTTACTATTAATGGTAAATAAATACCTACTACCAATTTCCTTTTGGCTTCAGAAATACCAGGATTTCAGAGCAGAATGCTCAGACCAGAAATTGAAATGCTTCATGCTGCCTCTCATGGAAGATCCTAACTAGCCAAAGGATAAGTCAGACAGGCTTTTTCAAGACTGTGTGTACCCAAGTGAAGCTTTTTTAGCATCATCATGAAATGGTGGTAAAGGAAGATACAGGAATCTCATTAAACTGTACAGAGAAAATATTCATCACGTTTATTATTATTATTTCAATCTTTTACTGAAGATCCACATCTCATAGTAAAAGAAACCAAGGTATCCAAAGAAGGGTATGGGAATCATTTACATGGGTGAGTGTGAGTGAAGATAAGAGACACATAGAAACTTTTATAATTTAGATCATCCAATATAAAAATATATAAGGAAAAATGCAAACTCATTAAGCTCCCTGTATTGCACATTTATTCCACTGAAGGGAAAGTGTGGGGTTTGTATGTAAGGGATGATATCCAGTTATCTATACAAGGCACAAGAATATTCCAAGATTTTCTGCTGAAAGAACATCAAATCCCAAGAATGTGAAAATATTAATTGCTTCAAATAAGTGGAAGTGGTTGACTAACCAAAAAAGTCACCCAGCATACCAAGAAAGAAAATATATAACACGACAGGAAGAAAATGGGGTTTATGTTCTTTCTTGAAAAGGTGATCAAAATGCAAAAAATGACAACTGAGACTTTTACAAAATAAAATTAAAATTAAATTATAAAGATTAACAGAACACAATGTGATTCAATTTTGTTATGTTAATTTTACTCTCTTTCATTTAACTTTTATCGCTCAATTGAAACTCCTATTATTTTGCAAATTGTAATTTTATTTCTTTTTTTTAAAAAGCACAGATAACTGTCAGCTCTAGACTTTACTCACCCTTGTAATGCATTCTGTGGAGTCAGGGTGATATATCACTGATATACCATATTATTGACTGATATGCTGTCAGGTTCAGAAAAGTGGAAAAGATGCAGAGAAATGTTTAATGGCACTAAGCAGGAACCTTTGACATGGTGTATTTTTTAATAACCTGCAGAAATGAGGAACTAACTGATAGGAAGTGGCAACAGTAATTGCCATGAAACAATGACTGTAATAGAAGGTTTTAATACAGTGCAATATATGACATGTATCACCTAGAACTGTGATCCAGGAGGCTGCCTGCAAAGCTCAGGAGGCACATGGGCAAAGGGGAAGGAATTTCAGTCAGATTTATTTTAATTCATAAAGACCTTAGTTGCTTAGAGGAAAACAAATATTCAAACTCATCAGCAGTAACAGAACTTTTTAGTCTCACTTTTAAAAGCTATATTTGCCAGTGTATTTTCCAGAAGGTGTAATTGCTTAATTAGGCATGTGCAGATGAACAGAAACCATTTGTCTGTTGAACAGTTTTAAGAAAAGCAAAATCCAAAGAAAATAAACACACTTTTGCAGCAAGAGCACTTCATGCTTTCAGAGAGCAAAGGAAAATACTTTTCAAGAGCCCTCCATAATTATAGTGCTGAATGCCTGAACTCTGTGGAGACAGAGGTGGTGCCTTTCTCATGTTGAATACTTCATACCAGCTTAAGGGAGGAATATTAAGATCTGCTTTTGGGGGTACTTATGCAGCTATTTGGATTCTTTTCATTTGAGTAGGAACAGAGAGGGTGTCTGCAGATCTCAAAAGAGTGAATAACATCTTCCTGCAAAACAAGTGTATGAGTCAGGGCAAAGATCCTGCATGAAAAAGAACATTGAGAAAGGTAACAAATTCAGTTTCTGTTACACAGAGGTTTACTTTACAATTCGAAAACACCTCATTTGTTGTACTGAGTCTGGGTGGCACCAAAGTTGGGCAGTGAGTGAGAAAGCTATTTGGAAGAGTAAGCCAAATAAATCTTGGGTATCTTCTAGCCTTCCTCTGTGCCTCAGTAAAATCATTTCTACTTTTACCTAGGAAAATGCTTCTAAAGTGCAATATGGCAAATTCCAGGAAATCTTCTAACAAAACTTTCTTTCCCAAAAATCTAAGCTCCAGAATGCAGCTCACTGTGTCCTGCATGAACAGCTGTGGGCTCAGAGATTGATTTTTAAAACTAAGTGCCTGAAAGATTTTTAATGAGAACAAGAGAGATGACCTTAAATCCACCAGCTGAAGGGAAGACACCTACACAAGTGCTCATGTTATCAAACATCACAGAAGCAAATGGAAGAAAATACTTATAAAAGTATCAATTATTCACATTAATTTTAGGCAAAATGTCAGGACTAAGCATGGGGTTTTCTGCAGAAACCTGGGAAACTGGAGGTTGCTCTTTGCTCCCATAGCTACAAGTTTCTGGTCACTCCTTTAGCAACAACTTTTGAAAATTGGCTGAGCTGCCCCCCAAAAAAGTATATGGAAAAACTACTCTTCTAAAATGTGAAAGCGGAAAAAGGTTTTCCTTAAAAAAAAAAAAAAAAGTTGAAATGAAAACTGTTTAACCCTGAAAACCCAAAAACTTTCCCACAAAATCATCACATTATCACACTTGAGAAACTTCAGTAATCTCACTGTATAAGCCAAGTAGGCTTTTTTAAGAGTGCTATAGAGCAGGACACAGAGGAATAACTATTAACAATACCATCCCCCAAAGAGACAAATACCTTGAAAGAAAATTCAGACTATCTGGCTTCAAGCACAGGAAGGCGTTGAAAAAACAGAGTTAAGAAATTAAAATCATACTGTTTACTCCCCACAGGGTGAACTTTCTTACATATAGATTTTAAAGGTATCTCTTTTGCCAAGAGTCATATGTAAGAAACATTTCAGAGTATTCCAGAAAAGATTTTCAGCATGTTTTCTGGGACAAGTATCCAGCAGAAAGGAATCTTCGACTAAATGCATTGGCTGCAGTCAAAAGGAAGGTTGGGTTCATTTCCTGATTGATTACAGGAATAACAGGTCAGTCTCCATCCAGAGGAAAACATCCTCATGGTTTGCACTGAGATGAGAACATACTTATAAAAAATGGAGCTTTTGTACATTTACTGTTTCTGAGAGCAAACACTTAATTGGTTTGTAGCTGCAAGTGAGGGGTTTTTGCAATTATTTTATGCATCTGTAGAGGGCTTAATGCTGATTTATGTTGTTTACCAAAATCTTGACTTATCCTGGTGCGGAAAAGTACAACGAAACCACGTGATCATATTTAAAGCTTACAAGGGATTTTCACAAATGAGATGTTCTATACTGCAAAATTCTTTCAGTACAAATACATTCTCAATTTTTTTTTTTTTAATGGAAAGTTAAAAGTGTTTTATATACAAATTTCCTTTTTAAATTTGAACTTAACTTAAATCCCATCTAATTGAAATACAGGAAATGCCATTTAAAACTAAGAAATTTGTTCTACCACATGATAGTTGAAGACTGGAACAGGCTGCTTAGACAGGTTGGGTATTGATTCTCTATCCCTGGAGATATTCAAAACCTGACTCAACAAAGCCCTGGACAACTTACTTTAGCTGACCCTGCTTTGAGGGGTCAACAATCTCCAGATGGTGCTTTCCAACCCCAATCATCCTGTGAGTCTCTGTATAAGCAGGATTATTTCCCTTCTCCCAGGCTGTTGGTTTGGGTTAGTGGGCTCATGTGTCAGTATCGAGAGACAAGACAGAAAAAGATTTCTGAGAGATTTCATTTCCTCTCCCTTCTTCCAAAACTCACAAGTGCAGAGACACACACATTGGAAGTGCTTAATTGAAACAACAAATACTATCCAGTTCAAGCAAAACTTAATCTTTCCCATGTATTTTACCAAAGATAACTATGCTTTTTATTAAATTCAAAACATAAAATACAGAACATCTTGCAAATGCCTATTTATAGCACAAGAGAAAAAATTAAAAAAATAAATAAAGCAAGTCCCAACTGCTATTCTGATAGAAACTGAGTGGCATCCAAAGTTTGCTATATCAAAGGTTCCTGACAGACATGCCCTGATTCTGTTAATGATGACAAATACTTAACACAATGATGTAATCTAATATTTATATTTACTTCAAACTGCTCTTGCAGAAGCATCTATTGCAGTCTAATGCTGAGAGTTTGTAAAGGGCACTTCTCAGCCTTTTCCTAAGTGGTCTGAAGAATTGCCCTGTGGAGTGATATCCACTTAATAACTCAATCTTTGAACAATACCATTCATTTAATTTTAATTTAAACCAGAGAGTTAAAATTGTTTTTCCTAATAGACAAGCTGGAAAGCTGATCATGTTCTATGACAATTAATTGAGCCCACAAATCTGATGGCACCCTTTTGGCCCCTTTTATGTTAGTTGGGGGAAGGTTAAGGCAGGTTGAATTTTCCATAGAGGAAAATTAGAACATTGAAATTTATGTGATTTTATAAAATAAGAATATGTAAAACAGGAGAGAGCGATCAGATCTTCTGTCCCGCAGTGAAAGGCATTCCATCATGATGGATACTTTACCAAGGCCTACAGAACACTGAAGACTCGAGCAGTAACTCAGACACAAGATGCGTTTCCATCAGTATTCAAAATAAAATCTTATATGGCAATAAAAACACCCAGCAATTAAGGAGGAAAGGCAAGAAGGAAAGAAAGAGGAAGGGCCATATGGAGGGAGGGAAGACACCTGATTAATAACCTTGGAGATATTAAAATCCATCTGGACGTGGTCCTGGGCAATCTGTACTGGGCACAGGAGTCTGACAAGGTGAGTTCCAGAGGTCCCTTCCAACCTCAACCACTGCATGACTCTCAGATAACACAATAACCCACAGTCTTTAAAGCCTCAAAAGTATCTTAAAAAAAAAAAAAAACAGTTTAGCCATTCTTAATTGATACATTTCCGATCTTAGTTGTTAAAAAAAAAGGAAAAAATTAACCAACTCAAATACTTAAGTGACAGAATTGACTTGTTCTGAAATTGAAGATTAATAGATGTATTACCAAAGAATCTTTGTATATCTTTTCAGTCAAAACTACATTAAATACAAACTGCTGCTCTGTTGTAGTATTTATGCTCTAATCTCTTCTATTTTTGCATATTTATTAACTTTTTCTTTATCGTGAAGAAAAATCTGAATTCCAAGGATGAACATATCTCAATATTCAATGAAATCTCTACCACAAGTATTTCTGGTGCCTTTTTCCCATTAAAAAAAGAATTCCATCTTATTTCCCTTATCTACTAAAATTCTATCTATAGATTTCAGTGACTCTTCATGGTCGCCAAATATTTCTTTTGCTATAATTTAAAATTCTGACAGAAATCGAAGATACAAGAACTCAAGTGCAATTTCAGGTCAACTCCTTTATTGAACATTGCTGGGTTTTGATCTGTTTCCTAGGCAAGTTATAATACCAATATTCCATCTGACACACTGTTAAAGATGTTGGGTTTGGAATGTAAGAATTCTGATTAAAGTAAAAGGAAAGTTACAGCTCTCAAATCAAAAGAAAACCTTCATAATTTACCATAAGTCTTTCAACACAACTTAGCATAAATATGTTTATTTTAAACTCAAACTGCCTGAAAAATTTCAAGGCCAAATATCTAAGGAACAATTCATCTATTTTTTTGGGCTAGGTAACTCTGAATAGATAAGAAGATGATCTTAAATTTTATTCAAAGGAATTGTAATAAAATTGCACAACACACCCCCTAAAAAACCCAGAGCCTACTGTGTTATCTGATGCCATAAATGATAGTCCCAATTCCATATTTTTGCCCTACTAATCTGAGCTTCTTTGCTTCATTTTATGTTATATTGCGAATTTTTTAATACCTGATGCTCAAGTGCAGATTTCTGTTAATCTCTTTTTTAATATGAACCTCCAAATTCCCATTCATTGTCTGAGTGGAGTGAACTAGGACATTCATACTGCACTTTTGAGAGCAGAGAGAATAAGCTCTGAATCACCAGAGAGGAGACAGGAAAAAATCCTCAAATAAACAGCTTAGGGAGTGGCAACTTGATGAAAGTGAAATGGTATGGAAGCATCAGAAGATGAGGACCAGGAGATGTGATTCCACATTTAAAAAGGACAAGCAACGATGCTAAAGAGACTTAGCAAAATTTTTCTAAAAGAGAGTCAGGGGTTTAGACTCTATGGTACAAGCATGTGTTTGCCAACAGACCTAAGATTATTGTAGATCATCCAAAGACAAAACTGACCTATTAAAGAATTAAAAAAATCTCTCAGAAATCTTTACTACTGTGGATTGGACTGCCATGAAGAAGCTGATTGTCAGAGAGAGGAGGTCTTCCATCTGAATTGCAGTTGGAGACGTGCTATGGGAAGCAAAGCCTGAGTTCAGGGCTGAGGCTGCTGTCTGTAAGCAGAGCAGCAATGACAAACTGAGGCCAGAGTTAAAAAATCCAGTTTCAGAACACTCAGGAATTAACTTTTTGAACCTGTTCTTTGTATAACCTCCAAAGCACCGGCGGCTCTGTGAGACTGGAAGAATGAGAAACTGCATCAATTTGGCCAAGAGCAGAGCTTTCACCCATCTGTTTGGGAGTAAAAGTCACACTTGATGGGTCAAGAAACACCTTATACCTGAGTAGCTATTCCAGATGCAAAATTGCTGGGTTTATATACATTTTTCTATTAAGCGTCTAAAGGAGAAGCTCACTGTTTTATAAAGAATAAAGGTAATAGCTACATAAATGTTACAATATTTAACTTGTTGGAAGAAAAACTGCACCTTTATTTTTTGAAGTCTGTTCCAATGCTGCACTTATGTCATATAAGAGAGCTTGGTTTAAAATATAAGTATCCATAAAAAGGTGATATGATAATATCTTGTGCTAATGGTGCCATTATCAAGCTATAAAATGATGCCATTATTTTGTCCAACTGTGTGGCTTCATGCCCAAGGCCGTTGTTCCAGCTGGGAAGAACAACTCACAGTAATATGGTATATTATGAAATTTCCCTAAATATGTAAGAGGTTTCATAAATGGAGCGCATTTATGCAAGCTACGCTATTATCTAATAAAAGAGTCTCCTGATTTATATCTGAGAGTAGGAAATTATGTCAAACCACCACTTTCTAAGATTCAAAAAATGAAATATGCAGTTTGAAAGCTAACTAAAAAAAGAAAAAAAAAATTTATATGGACCTCATTCTCAAAAACCTGTTATAAAAATTATTTCCCACACATTCTGGATATAAGCCAACTGTCAGAATGTAGGGTGATAAACCATAAACAGGTCAGTGGTCAAAGACTAAAAATTCCTTAAAGCTCTCAAGACAGCGTTGAGTGCACATAAAATCAGTGTTTCTAAATACAGCTAAATAGGACATCTGCAGCATTTCTCCTGCATCTTCAATCTTGCCTGCTTTATGCGCACAAACCATAACACAACTCTTACTGTGAGAATTCTTGAGAGTCCTTGAGGCCCAGCTTTGCCTCTCAAGTACAAAAAGAGATGAACTGAAAGCCCTGCAATGGCATCTTTACACACTCATTATTAACATCTGCCCAGCTCCTACTTTTGTACTCCAAGCATGATCATTCCTCTTCACGCTCACAAATTGAAACTGCAAAGGGAAGAATAATTCTTGGCATCATTCTCACATAAGAAGCAAATCTAAATTATGACATCAGTTGCAGATTGACTCAATAGTAAATTACCAAATCCAATTTACTCAGGACCTTGTAATTTAGTTTCAATCTAATTTAATTCAATTTTAGCTGTGATATATAAATGCTGATTAGTAGGTTATTGCATAAGAATATAAAGTATTTCAGTTTCTTAAGTTACTACCTGTTTAAGTTACAGTAAATTTCTCTTCTTTTGTTTCATCTGGGATTTTTTTTTCCAAAGACATAACTGAAGAGTATTAGAAACCATACAAACAAATGTCAATAAAATTAAACCTGGAATCCATGTCAACTTACTCTACATCATAATTTTCTAGAATGCAGAGAAAAAATTCCCCTTTTGCAAACAAACCAAGCTACAAATGCACTCCATAATTTATACAACAGGCCACACTGACATGGGTTTATGTGAAAGATGCAGCTACAATCACTGCTCTTCAAAAATGCCACATACTTAGGTTTGAAGTTTAGATTTCTTGATCATGTGATTATCACTGAGTGACCTTACAGAAGTCTGTGATCTTCTTGCTTTTGAGATCTTCCAAGACCACTGAGTGACAGTGCAATGGAAGGACACTGCAAAGAACAGTGCAGACAGAAGCCAAAATGCCACCTCTTTGTCCCACACAGTGCTGTACTTTCTGGTTATCACTTCAAGACAGGTGAATATCACTAAAAGCCAAGCTATGACAAGCTGTATCTACCACATTTTCAAAAATAAAAGAACGCTAAAAATCAGGATGAGGTGACAGGTAACTGTCATTTGCTAATTACGTGGCTGTACTTATGCTAAAGCTATAAAGGACAATTAAAATAATTAATCTGGCAATTTATTTAGAATTTTATTTTGCAATATTCACTAAAAAAGATACATTATAAGTACACAAGAACAGATGCAATTTAATCTCAGGAAAAATGGAACTGTAACCATATACTGCTCTGATACTGAAATAATTCTGACTTGTATATGGAAATGAATGTGGAAATGCATAGAAAATAATTATGTCAAGGAACATATCCATGTATCTGCTCCTTTTATATATATATAAATGAAAAGTAAATGGCATCAGTAAAATGTAGCACCAGGCCATATTCAGATTTAGATATCTCCCATTCAGTTTATCTCTTCTCAATTTATTATCTTCTTATGCCTATCACCAATTTCCTGACATATTTTATTTCTACTACAATAGAATAGGCAAGGGGAAGTTATTAAATAGAACAGAGTTAATATTGTTGAACAAGTTTATTTGAATACTGTTGCAGTCCTCATGAAAAATTAGTTCAGGGTTACACTTAAATCTGTTCTGTAACTGAATGAAATCAGTTTCTGGTGAAAGAAGGATTAGCAAATTCCTATTGCAGAAAACTGATGCTGTTTGCAGCAAATTGTTCTGGTGGTGTGATGAGGACAAATAGCTTTAAATCTGAAACTAACTTTTAATGTCATACAAATCTAACTTTCTGGCAGACATTTCTCACACAAGGTCAATAAAAAATCATCTTCTGAAATCACCTCAGAATGTCCTATGAGCTTCATAAATCCATAAATTTTAGCTTTCCTTAACTGAACAAACACTAACAAACACTACCTTTTTTTCCTGAGAGAATAAAAGGAATAGTAAGTAATTCCTCATATCTTTTTGTCTATTAGCTACACTCAATCCCTTACAAAAGATAATATATCTTCTTTAGCATACAAAGCAAAAATATAGAGTTCATATATAAAGCAATTTGTGAGCAATCAACATGCAATATTCAGGCTCTTCATCACAGCCCCCAACCACAGGAAGAATTTGTTTTCACTGAGACAGGAATACTGAGTTAATGATAGGGGGTTAAAAATAAGGTGCCTCAGAAACATGAAAAAATTACCCTAAGCTAACCCTAAGGTCTCTGACTAATTCTAAACCTCAATTTTCTACAAAAACTGAGCTTAATACATACAGTAATGTTTTTAGAAGCTGATTTAGAAGCTTTGCATTACACATTTCTCAAATGAAAGCACTTCTACACAAACTGAGAGTATTATTAAATAAGTCTTCAAAAGTTAAGGGGGAGAAATGGAAAATCCAGGATTCCAGTGACACTTCAAGAGAAGCCAAAGCAGCAGCTGCTGTTGCACAGCTCCTCTCAGTGATGGTTCCACCACCACGAGCAGGGACAGTGCTGGTGTGATGGGCAAAGGCATTTGGGATTCCTAGCATAGAAGATAGATGAGAATGAGGAAATAACTTCCTTTTCTTGTCTTTATACAGTTTAGATTCAGGGCAGGCAGATCATCACAATTATTCTTACCAAAAGAATAGTACTAATAAATCTCCATGTTTAAATGACTCTGCTTGTGTGAAAGGGGAATTTTTAATAGAAAATGGACAGAAGGTAAAACTATGGAATGGGACAAGAAAAAATCTTATTTGACAGCAGGAAAACAGTAAAGACAGATGATATATGATTAAACAGATTCAGACCACAGACTTGGAGAAAGAGAAAAAACTCCTACCCTTTGTCATAACTTCAGATTAGATAAAGTAGCTTTGTAACTACAAGCAGTCCAATGATGCTCAAACCAGAGCAATTACCAGCATTCTGTTTGTAGAGACAAGAGATGATTCAGAGGAAAACAAAATAATCAAAAAGAATATTTTTTACACTAAACATCTACAACTGCTGCCCAGAAGATTAAAGAGACCTTGGTTTTGGAAGGCACACTGACTGATGAAGACAAAAAATTCTTTTGTTCTTTCTGTTTCTGAATAATGGCATGCTTCACTGAGGGAAAAAACATTTACAGAAATATGGGACCATAATTTTATAGAAATCTGGAAGTAGAACATAAAATTTTAATTGCTTAAATTTGCTTTGAAAATTTCTGTGATGACTGTGATGTACCAATACATCATCCTGACGACTCTGCAAGATTGAACCCAATGACACAAAGGTTTTACACTTGGATTATCTGAAACAAAAATAAAATTACAGCTCTAATTAGGACCTAAAATCCTAATATAATTTTTTAAATCTATCACTCACAGTTATATACAAAATAATATTACCTGGGTTCTTAAACTCAAAGAATTTTGGGGCAGTTCAAGGCTCTTCACATGGTATTTTATATGCATTTCATATAAGCTATTTTTTGAGAAATGAAACCGAGCAATAGTTTACACTGTCAGGCAGCAAAGCTGTCAATGTATGTGAAACCCAAAGCAGACAAGAACATAAAAAGCAGAATGGTGTGTTTGAATGTCACACTTGGTAGGAACACTGTGCTCCTTTGCTCATCAAGCACTTCCTTCAGAGCTGCACTTTTACTAACCTCAAAACTGGATTCCACCTTTACATACATTTAATAGTTAAAATGAAGTTGATTTGCAACATATTTCAATTAAAAAATTGCAATCAAGAAAATCATAATACTTCCTATCAACCATCATACTATATTTTTAATATATTTCCATGACTTTCCTTTTCTTCCATTACTTTCTCCAGCACAGCAGCAATCTCAGCATATGACCTGAGGGTGTCTCCACTCCAACTCTCCTCTTGAAACCTCTGAGTTCCAACCTTGGAGAGCTTTTGTTTCTCTTTGGCGTTCCAGTAATGCAGCTCTGAAACTCCTTCAACAACATTCTTATCTTCTCAGAGCACAGTCATAGCCCAGTGAAGTAAAGATTTTCAAGGCATGATGAAATAGTTTTAACTCGGCTTCTGTACATCCTGATGGACACAGTTATCTTTGGTCAGGGGTAAATCAAATATTATCTCTTGCAGGAGTGGGATATTTGGCAGGTAACTGCCCAAAATGTCTGGTGCCTTATAAAAGCACAAGGGTAGTAAAACTCTTTCCCTCAGATTAAATTCCCCTTTTCAAAATTTGCTGAAAACAAGGTTGTTTCACACAAAGACTGATTAAACTGTACTGACCCAGTCCTCATAATTGGGGGGAAAAATCCCCACCACCACAACTAAGAATACCAAAAGAAACTGAGAAAAGGAATTAAAGCTATTTCTTAATTCTCAGTACCATAATATAACTTCCCTTCTTTGAAGAAAGACTTCTTTCCATCCCTTACTAAATCATGTTTTCATGCTGATTTCATGTCTGCACATTATTTTAACTAATAACTGCAAAAATTGACTTTATATTGAGATTGAAGTAGATAAAAAAATTCATAGAGGTAGGTTTGCAAGTAAATTTTGTAGTGACACAAAATCCCACAACATACCCAGGCACAGATTGAGCTGCAAAGGACACACAAACCCACAGAGCTCTCCAAAACTCACATGGTGATTCTATGAAGGAAATGAGGGCATTTCCCCCATGTATATCTTCAGGCAAAGCCACCCCTGGAATTTTCCCCAGTCTTTTGTAATACCTGTAAAGAACTGTTCCTAACAGGATGTGAAAAAAATCAAAGACAAATAATGTCTGATATCACAAAAGTCATCAACAGGTCCCCAGA
Source organism: Hafferia zeledoni (assembly GCA_035583235.1). Classification (NCBI taxonomy): domain Eukaryota; kingdom Metazoa; phylum Chordata; class Aves; order Passeriformes; family Thamnophilidae; genus Hafferia; species Hafferia zeledoni. The sequence continues at coordinate 28,674,714 of JAWWEV010000169.1, read as the reverse complement.
TGCACCAACCTCTTCAGAACATGAGCATCCAAACATCCAGAGGACTTCAAAATGCTCCATAGGAATGACCTGTGGCTTACAGAATCTGAGAAGTGGGAAATGTACTTGTGAAGGGGATAGGACACTAGTAATTACCAACAAAAATACAGATTTGGTAAAAAATATATGACTCCTTTCATACTTTCTTCATTAAATAAAAACTTTGGGAATTTCAGTGAATCTGCTTGATAATAAAATGCCATTCATGTTGTGTCTGCAGGTCAACTGCCTTTACAGAAACAATATTAAAGTTCACATTATGTAGTAAAGAAAAAGATTATTTTTAACAATGTTTTCAGATCAAAGAAATAACTTTGCCATTGAAAGTTCAAAAACCTCAGTTATATTCTACCACCAGTGGCATATTGAATATGACAGTTTATTTTATCTACATGATTAAACCAGAAGCAGAAAAGACAGTAACCACTGATTAATTTCTAAAATATTTCACAGAACTGAGACTGCAATGTATAATTAGTCAAAACAAATTCAGTGATGTCTTTAACCATTTCTGAATGCTATTCTTTCATACTTTTTTTCTGTTCCTAAGACAAAAGCCCCACCAGCTTTCAGAACAGAAGGTTGCAGCAATTTATCAATTCCCTGAGCAGCAGGGCAAAATAGTCAATTCAATTAAAGAGTATGTACCAGCCCAATTGTATTATCGGTCCTTGTGAAGCAAAGGGCTCAAAGTGTCAACAAACTGGCAGGGAAAGAAGAGTCAATTGGCAAGAGACCAATTTCATTTGTTTTTAAAATGTCCACTTGAAACCTATAAAGCTCAAAATTGACCAGTTTAAGGCTCCTTTTCTGAAGCCCATTAACTGCTTTCTAGTAATCACTCCTTAGTTCTATAAAACTCTTTTTTTAATTGTGACTTATTGCTCCTTCATAACAACTTCAGAGATATTTGTAACCACTCTTCATCCCCACCACCCTCTTTCCCCTTCAGAATGACTAGCAGGGCACCTGCCTCTCATGCCCTGAGAAGGGTGATTTCATTCATTTACTGAGATGAAACCAATGGATACACTTGGCTTTTGTTGTTACAAATTGTTCACATCAAAAAGGAAAAAAGCCATGGAATACTGAAAATAAAAATATAACACTGAAAACGTAACAAAAGCACAGCAAGTACAGCAGATGGGACATACCTGCTTCCCCAAAGGAGAATCAAACCTGTCCAGATAGATGGTTATATAATTTCTTTTTTAAAACCTCTAATTTTAGAGATTTTAGAAAATGCCTGTCACTTTTCCTTTTAGCCTGTCTAAACTAAAGATCTCCTACTGATATTTAGTCCTATTTCTTCTTCTAGCTCTCTTTCTCCATCTCCTCTCCCCCATCATCACTCACACAACCTTACCTGCAGTATCACCTTTAAATCTTTCCATCATGAGATTAACAACTGAACTCATTTCAGTATTGTCTCAAGTCATTTTTTCTAAACCTCCTTGCAATTTTTACTATTTTCTGAACTCTCAAGTTGAAACCAGAAAGGCTGAGTAGAGCAAAAGGACTGCTTTAAAAATTTCATTAAAAATACTGTTCTTCAAGGCAACTAATCCTGTTTTATGTCTTTGTATTCTTTTTCATTTTGTTCTCTTTGTATCCTGAGTTACTGTTTGAACAATATTAACACCAGAAGTGTCAGCTTAGCTATAGAATTTTAAAAGTATAATATCACTTAGCACGATCATTTAAATAACAACTTGATTTTACTACCTACTACTTTAAAAATCTTTAAAAACCTGATTAGTGTTATATATAATTAATAACAATTGCATCTTTCCCCCTACAAACCTTAGAAATATTATTGCATTAACGTGGCATTTACCATTAAGTTCCCTCTCATAGAAAACACAATTAACCTTAGCACACCTGCCATCATATTTCTAGTAAATTGTCACTACTGTATCTTCCATATTTATCAGTTTAAATTAAAAATACCAAAATAAAAAAATCCCTTTGTCCACAATTTCCTTCATTTCACCACACTGACTAAGGCTAAACAAAGGAAATATTTAAACATCATGAAAACCAGTTCAAAAATATGAGCAAGACTTTAAGGAGTAAGTTATTTCAGAAAAATAACCCCCCCACACACAAAGTATTTATATATAGTGAATTTGGCTGCAGTGACTCAGTATTGGTGCTAATGGGGACAGTGTGTAAGTGGAGCTGAAGAGAACTGATGGTTTCAGACAATGGTATCGTGCAGTTTGTCACTGTGAATGACAAACCATGGGAAAGCATCTCACAACTGAAACTCCATTTAATGATCTTAGAGAGTATTTTTAAAGTCAAGAGTATAAATTCACATTGGTACTGTTAAGACAAAGCATTATCTCTGCATTGAAATTATGCACACGAAGTTCACTAGTTTCCTTAATAGATTTCATTCTGTTACGTAGAATATAATTTGAATCTGGCACCTGAAATGAAATCAGTTTATTTCATGTGAAATTGTTATGTGATTTTTTTTTTCCCCCCTAATCAGAAGTTCTTGCCCTTTCCCATGTGGCTGCTACAACAGGTGTAGAATGAGCAGCACTAAAGCAACCTCCTCGAACTCCTCCAGCCAAGCATAAAGCAAAGTACAAATGGAATGGGAGGCATCTTAATGGAGGGACAGAAGTGGTGCTGATAACAATGGCACTGTGCAATTGAATCTTCTCTTGCAGAAGGATGTTTTGACAGGCTAATAACTGCACCCTGCTCTGTCATGCCATTCAAATTCAAACTGAGGGTGAAGAACCATTAGGGTGGCCAGGAAGGGAACAGGAATTGAATCTCAAATGCAAAGAGCAGACCTTGCTTAGCCATGGAAAAGGCTGATAGGGAATGGGATTGTCATGTATAAATATACAAAAGGGGATAAACAGCAGGAAGAATGAAGAGCTAATGATGTCATAGAAAATGGCTGCACAATGACAAATATGTCCAAACAGAATGACTCATGGAAATAAAGGAGACTGTGAAACTATTTCAAGTTCAAATCATGAGGAAATCTGCTTTTTAAAATAGATGGATGAGTTTATGAAAACATTTGCCAGGTATCATGTCCTGTTGATGGAAAACATTACTGTCAGCCCTAAGCCTGCTTTACTAATATGTCAGAAGCCCAATTTAAGGTCCCATATGTATTTGTAAGACTTGAAGCCCAGCACATAAACTTACAACCCTTCATTCTTTGTGAATAACTATTTACATCAGCAGCTGGTAAAAAGAGGTAACATTTATTTTAATGGAAAGTTTAATAATAGAATCAAATCTTTGATAGAATAGTACTTCGTATGCATGAAAACCAAGGACTGAGAAGTTAGTGTTTGCTTCCCTTCCAGAAATTATTTTAAACACATAATTTTAGACATTGTTCAGGTTCAAATAATTCATACAAAGCAGAAACCAAAGAGGCAAAACAAGACCAAGTAAGACAAAGGACTGTCAAAAGACTACAGTGATTATATCCACGTTCAAGATGTTTTCAAGTAGCCCTTATTTATATAAACTATAAATAAAATTCAAAGGAAGTGGATGTAAGGAGATGAGTATCAGGCTTTACAATGAAACAAAGACAAGATCCAAACATATCAGATTAGTGTAATATTCCCAGCTCCTCAGGATGCCTCTTCTAGTTACAATGGAGAAGTGAATTGATTACACTGCAAATAACACGGCTGCAATTGATTTTTTTCCTACCATTAGCCTTACCACAGATGAATACAGCTAAAAGAGCTTTTCAAAACAAATCAAGTTCTGTGGTTAATGCCCTTAGAATACAAAGGAGGTGTTATTAGTTTTTAAAAAAAACCCCAAACAACCCAACAGTGTTATCATTTTACAAAAAAAAAAAAAGAAAAAAAAAAGAAAAAAAGAAAAAAAATATTATCACCTTACAGTAGTTAATACAGGTATGATGTGAATTAAATAGCTTTTTGCTTTTTCTAACACCTAAGGGGAAGGCAACAGCTACAGAAAAGTCTGTTCTTACTGCTGCATGTGGGTCTTAACCACAAGAGTGTTAATATACCTGTTGCCTAGGGCAGAACACACACCTTTTGTTCTCTCCTCACTGAAGAGCTGACATAAGCACTTCAGAATGTCACTGAATGCAGTGAGACAGTTACACCAGGCCTGTGTTAAGGAATGTTCCAATAATCCATCCCCAATGAGAAAGCAGAGCCAAGGAGTTACTGTTAAACCTCTGAACATACACTTTATGAATCCTTTCTCCACTGACATCTCACCTCCTGTTCTGCAAAGTCTAACAGTAAGAAAAAAAAAGCAATTGTAAATCTTCCGCCCTTAAATTTCAGTTTAAATACAGCTTTCCACAATTTTCTCCTTTTTATCCTTGCTGCTACTGAAGAATCGTAGAATCATTTGGGTTGGAAAACACCTCTAAGATCATTGAGTCAAACTGTTTTGAGATGTGCTCCATCCTTGATCTTTCTAATCCCTTGTGTGTACACTCAGGCACTGTCAAATTTTCAATACAGGACAGAATATTTAAATAATCATGCCAGAAAGGGAGTGGGGGGAAGGAGAATATCCAGAGGTAACACTTAAGTAACATTTTGTTCCTTAGGAAGGCAGATACAAAGATTTGGCTCAAAAGGCCTAAAAACAGGATAAATATCAAAAGAAACTGCCTTGTTTTATATTATACAGCTTATTATTTAAAATAACAACCTCAAATTTTAACTATTTTCATTATTTTTAAAACCTTGGGACTGGGGGCCTTTCAAGGAGAATGCAGTGAATTGCACTGAACTCTTGGTATTGTTCATAATTTTTTCTGTAAATTCATTGAACTCACATTTTACCACATAGTAATTAGTCACTACCGAGTGTCTTAAAGTGATATCTTTGCATCCCATCTTTGCAAAGAAGGGATATCTTTGCTGTCTCCAACTACTTAATGGGCAGGTTTCAGAGGAAATAGTCCGAGTCTTCTCAGAGGTGCACAAAAAGAGGATTAGATACAATGGACAAAACTGCAAGAGATGCAAGGAAATGACCAGCCAAGGGTCTGAGCAATCAGATCTTACTCTGAAACTGGCTCTGATCTGAGCATGGAGTTGGACCAGAGACCTTCAGAGGTTTGTCTGACACAAACTACTCTGCTTCCCAGAACTTCTGACACCTTAATTAGAGACAACTAATACAAAACCTCTGTCATCAGTGAAAATGAGTCATTTGGTAAATCTCTTACATGTACACAGCAGAGAATTTCTCACATTACCACTGAGAATAAAGCAAAACTAAAATTACCTTACATGAAAACAATTCAAAGCCTGCACAAAGATGGTATTAGGAGACAAAGGAGTAATGATAATTCTCTACACATACAAACAGCTTTTATTTCGCTTATTTGAGAATATCTGACAGCTTGAATGGTTTTTTGCTACCTGGCCTGATAGTTAATATGGCAATTTTAACAAGACTGCAATCTGTAACAATGTCAGTCTTGTGTATTTTTCTTGTCACTGTAAGGAATATTAATAAAAGGAAAAGACAAGAAAGCAAAACAAAGACATCATGAAACAAAAAGAAAAAAGGAAGGAAAGCAAAGGACAAGATTCGTCTTCCCCCAGTTTTGTCTAAGGTATGTTAATCAAGGGCTAACAATGAAAGATTAGAACAATGAATAAAATGCAAGTAAGATAAATAACAATGTAGAACTAAAATAGAAAAATCCGTAGAGCTTGTTGGTCTAAAAATTAATTCTATTGGATTTGAGAATATATGTATGTTCAGAAGTGTTCTATAACCAGCAGTTGTTACACATTTTCACAGATCACTACACTCCAGTTCATGTCTACATCTCCTAATCCATGTGCAACAACATACAGAGCAAAATGAGTAACAGAACTTATACTGCTCCTGGATGTTGTCCTGTTCCTACATGCAAAGAGATTGCCTTAATCCTCCTGCAAAAAAACACACTTCGAGAAACTAGAAGAAAAATTAGCACGTTATTAAACTTTTAACTAATGTACAACATAATTGCAAATAGAGATTCACACTTGTACAAATGTGTTTCTAATGCAAGGCACGGTAAGATACTGGGATCTTAGTTTTCTAGTGTTAGTTAAAGTTTTTGTCAATAACTGGTAAGAAAACAGTATCATTATTAATATATTTTTATTTGTCGTGCTGAGGTAAAAGAGTGAAAATAATAGTCCCTCACTAAGTGTGAAGGTAAGAGTGGCAAAAATTGCATTTGACAGTATAAATGTGGAATCAGAGAATGAAGAGCATTCTCAAGGATGCTATTCTGAACTCAGTGACACTGGAAAACATCTGGCATTAAGGGAGATGATCAGTATATTCTCAATGCTGTGATGAAGAACCTCCTGGATGTGTAGAGGAAAATATTGGGGAAATAGAGCAGAAGGGATGGATTGGTGCCACAGGGAGAAGAAGCAGGAAAGATGGAGCTGAGGTTGCTCTGCTTCCTCAGGCAGCACAGCGTGCCCATGATGCTGCAAAGCACCCTTTTCCTGCCCTCTCAAGTACGTTGTCAACTCTGGATCCAAAACAGATGCAATCACACTTGGAAAAGCATAGCCAGTTCTGGTTTCCCCAAATCCCAAGGGATAATGAAATATTGGAAGGTTCAGAGAAAAGCTACAAAAATGACAGTAAGTCTGAAGAAAAGCTAAAATAAAGGTGATAGAGTACATGGTATTTACAACATCATGACATCCTTTACAGGAGGAGGCTCTTCTTTCTATAATAAAATTATATTTAAAGACTAGCCCATGGGAAGCTACAGTTATCATGAATCAAATATTCTTAAATAGTGGCAACAATTGACAGAACCATTTAGTAGCAGTCAGGTGCACATCCCATTCTTAGAAATATGTAAGACGAGTGGATTTTTTTCTTTTCTTTTTTTTTTTTTTTTAATATGTGCTGTAGTTCAAACAGCAATTAATTTGTGAAAGCCTATGCTTTAGTTTATGTCTCATTTCAGATTATATGACCAAAGCAGCCCCTTCTGGATTTATCATCTATGAGATATAACACCCAGGTAGCAATGAAATCAAGTGCTTACATGAAAAAGTAATGACAAGTAACTAATGTACTGAAAGTCAGATTTGAAGAAAGCAGATGACCTGCAAGCACTCCACCCTCTTTCTTAATATCTGGCTATCTATATCTGATAATTGTTTGTGCTGTCTCCCTGAAGACACAGAATTTTTGTCTAATATAGAACAAGCACTTTATGTGTCTTTTGCTTTCTTCAAAGTATATTCAATTAATTTCATGACAATAAAGAATTCAAGTGATTTTTTTAAAAAAATTACATCATTATCACAATTTAAAGGTCCTTAAAGCATTTCAAAATAAAAACTAACAACTAGCATTTTGTAATAAATACAATCAGAATTGTGACCCTAACACTGTTTCGCACAGCCTAAAGGAGTGAGCATTCACACCACAATCTAAGAGCACAGCAGCTCCCCACCATCTGCCCTACTAACAGTTGAGTTTGGAGCTCTGAGTACATCTTCTCCCTAAACAAAGAGCTTGTGACTCTACTCACCTTTGTGCTATTCCTTCTGTGTTTCTCAGGAAAGGCATCTGTGGACTTTGACTTCCTCACCTCTTCACACTGGTTGGCTCAGCTCAAATCACATATGCATTAGTTAATCCATGAGGAACCCCAGAAAGGCTTTGGATTTTTAAATCGTGGAGTCTCACTCACTAATACTTTCATTTTATTATTTCATCATCGAAATTAATACACTGATCAAAGGGTTAAAAGCTTAACCAAGCTTTTATAAAAGTAGAGGTCTACATGAAATATCTCATCACATCAAAAATACCTTAAAGAGATCCTAAAGATCAACACATGGCAACTATTTTCCATTCACAAGGATTGTGTTCTAGTAGCATATATGAATTTTAACTCTTGCATCTGTGAGTGCAGTAACCCCTACATATTCGAGTGCCATCAAAAATTCTAAAATAAGCAATCTGAAACATGAATGTCTGCTAAACTAAGGGAGAACTCCTTACACTGAGGATCCTGATGACATCCTAGCTCACTCCTGAGAACATTCCTGCAGATACAAGAGTCTCAACTTTTGAAGTGCTTTTGGAAAGGTGGGATTTAGAGAGTCCCTGTGGCTGTAAGAACCCCCAGAGTTTTTAGCTGGTTTGCCATGGCCTGAGGAACTAAGCTCTGAAGCTCCATGGAAAACCCTAGAGCTGTATTTCCAGTCACTGTTGCCAAGGTTACCTTGTGCTGGAAACAACTTTGTCCAGTTTCACTGGCTCAGAGACAGTTCACCAGGATGGACCTTGCTGGTTCAGTGCCCAGAGCTCAGATTCAGAGCCCTCAGACCATGGGACAAGCAGCCACAGGCAGCTGTTGGAGGGCAATCCCGTGGTGTGATGAGCTCTGGTTTGTGCCTTTAGAGGAGGGATCCAGTTAGTGCAGGCACCTTGGAGCTCTGAGTGCCAGTTCAGAGCAGCCTGAGCAGCAAAGCCACTGCAGTCAGAGGGGCTCAGGAAACCCAAAAGGTCCCTTTCCTAACTCTGAAACTCCTGTCCATGTGAGGACCACAACCACGTTGGTGAGACCGACAAGACTCTCATCCCTACTCAGCATGTGTGGGTTTCTTGAGAAGTCTGCTCCATGCTCTACACTGACATTTTGAACCTGATTTGAGGCCACTTACATGTTTGGGGGGGGGGGTGTTATTTTTTTAAAAGTAAGAAATGTTGAAAAACATGGATTTGACAGAAATTCAAACAAACAAAAACATAAGAAACAGAAATGCTGCACATTGTCTGCATTTATCTATAAACTCCTGATCAGTGAGGGCAACTAAGGTTTCTGGAACTGACAGTCATGATAAATAGGCTGAAAATATCTATTCTCTACCACCAGCTTCCTATTTCCATTCTGGCTCCCTATGAGCCAAACATTTACTTTCAAATAATTCAGAAGCCACTGTGTATGACCTTTATAGGCTTCTGGGGTTCAACAAGGCATAGATATTTCCTTTAGGGAGAATCTTAATCTTTGGAAGGTTTTTTTTCTTGTTATTAAAAAATGGTTTCTATACCCTATCATATGTTCTCTCCCCAAATCCCAAGCTGAATAATTGATTTCTTTTCCTATGGCTAATCAAATATCCTGAACAAATACAAGCTATCTTAAAGCAATATTTTTTTTTATTTCATTCTAAATCTTCTAACTACATTTTACTTAATTAAATATATAAGAGAAATGGAAATTACAGAAAAAATCTCAATATCTACTTGGTAAACATCACAGAGAGATAATTTTTATTAGCAAATAGCATATCTCTACATCTCTATTGTGTTATACAGCTACCAATAGATGGTCTGCCTGGAAAAGAAAGCCCCACACAACTGGCACATCAGTTACAGGAGTTCTTATCTCAGACATTCAAATTATACACCAATTAAAACTATGCATCACTGAGGACTAATTATCTCTTAATTAGGTATTTTGGTTCCTTTAAATCATCAGCTGAACTATTAACAGGGCTCCTGCATTCTGAGAAATGTATCAGCTATGTTAAATATTTACAGATATTCTGGTGGTTCATGTTAAGCCTTTCTAAGGGGATTGGGAAAAGAAATGTACCAGGGACAATAATGACATTAATATTTACACTTCTTGGAATGGTGTAGAAGTTGACACAAATGTGGTTGGCAATGTGGTCTGGTAGATTTTAAGAGAAATCTTAACTGTTCTACCATTATTTTTTGTAGTAAAAAGGTATAATCTAATCATCAGAAAACACATCCTCATTTTAGCAATACTTTAGGACTCATGAGAAGAATTTTGGAAAATGCTATATTGGATTTGGGCACATCAAGATTTTGGAGAATATTATGCAGCCTTGTGATTATTCTCCATAGAACTGACCTTGCAAAGACAAGGAAATAAATTATAGATATTATAGATAGTCCATCTTCCAAAGCAAGAACCAGTAGGTTAATGGTACTATATTTGATTACCTCAGAAAGAAAAAAGGTAACCATAATTACTGTAATAATCCACATTTGGGTAGTAATTTTCAACTTCTTTATAAAATGTCATAATTATACATGTAACAGATATAACTGTTGTAATGTAACTATGACACAGAATTTTTAAGTGGTATTTAATGTGTTGAAAAGGAGAATGGAGTTTAATTTCAGAATCTAGCAATGAAAAAAATGAAGCTTTACCTTCAATTCTGCAATCCTGTTGATTTCAATATTAAAGTAATTTTTTTTCAGTTAAGAAAGCTGTTTTTAATATATTTTAATAATATATAAAAATAATTCTATACAAGATATAAATCTGAATCTCCAGAACTTTTTTTTTTTTTTTGATTAAACAAAGTACCATGACCAGAACAGTGGTTAGATGAAGCACAAATGTGTCATGAGCAGCCACGTGGGCTGTCATTGAAATCTATTTCTTTAGATCTACATTCTTCCATTTTACAATCACCAACTAATTCTTCCCTGTCTAATTTAATGCCTCAAACCTAATTCAGTGCATAAAACCTGACAAAGTACTAAGTATTAACATACCTTTCCTTCAAAATCTCTTCCAAAGCACTAGAGTACTAAATCTCTTGTTACCTGAATCACTTCCTTCTTACATTCAGATATGAACTCGCAATTGCAGTTCTTCTGTCTTGTGTTCCTCCCTCCTGCTTCTTGCCCTGCAAAGTCTCTTCCTTCAGAGTCTAACTTTGTGGAGGATAATTTTCATGACAAGGTGATGGATAAGAGAAAATGGCTGCAAGTTGCACCAGGGGATGTTTCAACTGGATATTAGGGAAAATCTCTTTTCAGAAAGGGTTGCCCAGCACTGGCAGAGCTGCCCTGGGAAGGGGGTTGGGGGGTCACCATCCCTGGAGGGATTCAACAGGTATGGAGATGTGACACTGAGGGATGGGCTTCAGTGCTGGACTTGGCAGTGTTAAGGGTTGAACTCAATGATCTTAGATGCCTTTTCCAATCTAAATGATCCCATATTTCTATGTTAACTCTTATTACAATTATCAATCCTGACTCACAATCAATGGCATCATCCCTACTGAAGACTGAAACTATATATATGTCCATTTTAGGCTACACCTCAGGGACCTATAAACTAATCCACCCTGTACTGGAATTTCCCTCTATTCCTGCTATTTTCCTGATCCAAAAGAATTTCATGCTCCTCGCTGAATGGTCTCTATATGGTAGTTCAATGGACTTCCCAGGTTTGTGTTCCTGCTATACTACTTTTAAACCTTTTTTAAAGAGGGGTTTTATATTTACTGTAAGAAAACATCAAAGTCGTTTTGGAAGTTAATGTATCCACTTCATCATCAGTACCTGTTTAGTGTTCCAAGAATTATAGTGTCTTCACACATTGCTATATGCAGTTACTCAGCAGCCTCTATGAAAACCATTAAGGCACTTAGAAATTGAATTGTTCCCCATAAATCAGAGGGATTAAATTTAGGTATGCAATCACTGCTGGGAAGAGGTTCTGTACAAACACAGTTACATGTGCGTAAACTCACATTTTCCAAGAAAAGAGTCCTAACCCTAACTCTTAGCAAACTTCAGAAAGGTCTTAAAAACAAAAAAAACTCTGATCTTTATTTGTTAATTTAGGAATTAGGCTCATGCTACCACTGTAACTTCTAGTGGCAATGACTGACAAGCTTTACTTCTTGGAGCTTTTACAACTCATAAGTCATTCATGAATGTTAAAAATTCAAATGAACTCCAGAACAAAAACAAACAAACATACAAAAAAGCTGTAATAAATTATGCTACACAGTAAATTTTATTATAAGGGTAGATATGCTTCTTGATTTACATTATACTCCTTCAGTTGCTACAGGCAGGCTATTAAGAGTGGAAATAAAATCAATTCTGAACCAGGAGCCAGTAAACTGAAAGAACATTCGTTTCAGCTTTAAAAAAAAAAAAAGAAAGAAAAAAAATCACTTGAAAATTTATATATGAAGCAGTTTTGATTATTTGTTGTGCTACATACAAATACAATGTAAATTTTCACTATAATTCATTATTCAGTTCTGGTATACAAACTAATACAGGGTGCCAAAGACAGTTTTCCTTAGAAACTACTGTGCAGAAATAAATAGGAGCTAAAAATATGCTACTAAAGCTTGCACTAGGTTGTTTAAGAATATTAAATTTCTTTTTCCAACACATTTGGTCATTCTCCATGCACAGTAACATCATGTCTAACTTCACTGTAACAATAATTGTTCTATGCTATGGAAACATGTTAGATTAACTGTGATACGTTCAAAAATGTGTAACAAGTTTTTTTTCATTAAACACAAATCTAATTTTGCCAGGCATTGCTTTGCTGCTGAGGTTGACCCTTATAATTTAACCTGACCCATCCAATTAAAACTCAGACACGTGTGAATCTTTCATTTACACTTTAGGGAGGAAAGGAGATAACCAGTAGAAAAGTTATTATTATCTCCAGATGCAGCTTTAAAACTGATGCAAAATTTTGTTGTTCAGGCCCAAGTTGAGATCAGATTTACATCTGACAGTTCCAAAGAGACACAGGTGCAGGAAGGCAGCTGATCCAGAAGCAGGAATGCCACTGTGTCCTTGGGGACAGCGAGCAGCCAAACAGCCAGGACAGCTTTGGAGAGGAATTGGCTTCTCCCACATGTACTCACTACTGTCCAGAATACAGGAACAAATGAGGAAGAACAAGAAAATACATATGTTACCAGCTTCAATGACAAAAATCCCTTGCCATAAAATTAGTTTCCTGAGACTGAAGAACATGTTGTGACTGCTGTTATTAATATTTGCATAGCTGTCAGAAGCCCAAGCTTTATGGCTCCTTACTGCTTCAGGGACCACTGACCATTATTGAGGTGCTGGCTACAGGCTGAGTTACTGCTTTTCAATAAATGTTACAGCCTTCATATTCCATTACCAGTGCAGTCTGAATTACATCTACTCTCAAAATAAAATAAAAATGAGCAGAAACAAGTTATGGGGCTTTGTCACATATTCTGTTCAGAAATCTGGCCTATTTAAGGCAGCAGCATTTTCTCATGGAGTCTTCTTTAATTGATATGTAAGACATGATACACCTAAAGGGTTGAGACTGTCAAAGGCAGTCAAATGCAGAGATGGTGAGTCTAGATAATAAATCATGTCCTCTTACTTGGGCACTTGAAAACCCCATTAACAAAGATTCTTTATACAGACTTCCTCTGAAAACATGTATTAACTACTGGTGCTTATGAAAGTCTGGCCACTTAAGCTTAAGGGTCTTCATCCATCCTTACGTTGCAGTCAACTCTGAATTACAGCAAATTGAGGAAAAGTGTGATATAAACTGCTCCCATAATCCAACAGGAAACATCCAGCATTTGGGTGCCAATATATAACTCCTACACCCTTCTGAGACAACACTTGTACCTGCCCATATTACGCTCAGGTCAATAAAGAACAGGTCTATTTGTGGAAACAGCTCTGAGCTGAAGATGTCCTACATCACCATTAATGACCCCTTATGCAACTGTGTCACATTTCTGCTTCTCCTTCCTTGAAGGAAGAAGAGATTTTATAGTGAAATAAAATACTTTCAGCACCAGGAAATTTCCCTACAGTGTTTTCCCTTAAGGGCTACCGAGCTCTGTTCCTGCCTGAGCTCCCTGCTCTGTGCCTGCAGCCACCACAGCCACCAGCGTGTGGGCTAATGGCAACCTGGAGGGCATTTCTGTAAAGAGAGAGGCAGGACATCTGAAACTGAGAACCTCACACTCAGTTTCTATGTTTGGACAGCAATTCACTGCTATCCACTGCTGAAGAACTTGTATTCTGAGGTGATTGGGATCACCTGTGACAACAATAAAATGGGTCACTGGGTAGCTGCTGGTAGAGCCACCACAGACCAGCACATCTTAGGAATTATTTTTATTGACATAATCACCACATTCCCTTTTTTCAAAGCCAAGAAATCATATTTCAAAAGAACATATTTTGTGGTAGAATCACCAGGGACTTATTAACATTTTGGAAGAAATATCTGAGCTTGCTGAATAGGTAACATGCATAATAAAACTACTTGAGGAAGCAACTGGCAGGCATTGATCCAAATAAGCAATCACTTGATGGGACATACAGTTTTTTCCTTATAGTTATGAAAATGCTGAAGAGAAAGGAATGCAAAAATGGAGATAACATAGGTGACTTTGACAGAAAATGAAAACAAATATCTTGTATAATGAGTAGGCCTGCTCCTTCTCCTTTAGGAATGAAATGGTAAGAGCAGTAAATGCAACACCCAAACCTTCCCAATGGGAGACCCAAGCAATCTTAGCCCCAGTGCCAGAATAACAGGAGGCACAAGAGGAGAGCAGTGACATGCAGAGCAGTAACACAACTTCAAATCCCAGTTACAAAGGAAGGAAGGTCACTACTTCTGCTTCCTTAGAAACTCATTCTCTATACAATGTATTCTCAATAAGTTGTGATGAATAATGGAAATATAGAAGACTGGGACTCAGACTACATTTGAAAAATGCTAGAAGTGCTGGAGGACAGCTGTCTACAAAAGTATTGTGTAAAAGGCATTTGCCAAATTGAATATTGCTGTCTTACTTATTCCAATGAACAGAATGCCTCTCAAGGAAACCACAGGAATTCCCTTTGCTCTTAACAGGATTAAATACAGCCTTCAGTACTGAGCTGATATGAAGTATCACTACACTTCTACCCAAAATGATATGACCGACGCAGTGTGACCATTTTAATGAAGAGGACTATAGTGCAAATAGTTCAGTGTCTAAGGTCACACAGCTTCTGTGGCATCCCAAACCCTGCCCTAGGACACAGAGCCAACTCTCTAAACACCATGAAAAAACAAAGGTGGCTAATGCAGGAAACTAGTTTTTAAATCATTGGAAAATTAATTCCAAGACCATCTAAAATCTTTTTCCATTACAAACTAGAACTCAAATCTATCAGCAATATCTTCACTCTCCCAAAGAGTCCTTTCATCAGTATAACAGTAAGATCATTTTTGTAAGAATTCTTGTCCTTCAAATGAGTGCTAATAAAGCAATAGACTAACATCAACCACTTGAATGTTTTGAAGGTGAAATATGGTATACTAAGGGATGTAGAAGTTCAAAAATACCAGAACCACAAGCCCATTTAGTACTGGTCTTGGAAACTTCAGCCTCTGGATTGAGGTGATTTCCCTCTCTTAACCTTAAGTCATAGGAAGATTTGTATATTTTTAAAATTTCTGTTATGGGCAGAATCTTAATGTTAACATGCAAAATGAAATTTGTTTTCCCTGAGAAGCTCCCTACTCCATCAATCATTTGAAGATGTTATCTACTGCTAGAGCACCAAACACAAGAAATATACATGGATAATGTGAACTTCGGCTATTTCCTTGAAAAAGAACAAATCACAGCATTAAAAATGTTGAAAGCTAAGTAATAATTTTGTTCATTTATGAAGTCAAATACAGAGGACAACATTAACATCCTAAAACAGTTACTCCAATTCTACCTTAGCATTCCTTTTCCACTGGATAAAATTGAGTGACTTAATTTTTAGATGGAAGAAGCTTTTTATGAAAAATAATCAGGACAGGAAAGGAACACAACAGTCAAGCACCACCACCTCTGAGGCAGAACTGTCTGGACTGATGAATTTCAATGTGCTTCAAAAAGCAACACAAAGAAATCTGTGCAACGATGGCAGATAAGGGGAGGGGGAAAAATCAGGGATTGCCTTCATCATGCATTCAAACATATTAGCATGAAGGTGTTGAGCTGCAATGGAAACAGCACAAGGAGCTTTGATCTGCCAACACGTGACAAAGAGCCACAACACCTTAATAGTGGTTGTCTCCCTGTGCTGATATAGGTGAATCATGAAGGTGAAAGGAGGGTGTAATACATTTACAGTTTAAATTGCTTTGTGGGATTGTTTAAGAAGACTGGTTGGCAATTTAAATTGTTCTGTCCTTAAAAAGTGGGAGAGTGTGAAAAAAAATACCAAGACTGAGAGTAACCCTTCAGGGGTTTTTGTGCCAACTACTACGTGCATAAATTAAAAGGCTGCAAAATTCATTCTTCTACACTGTGTAACACATATTTACAGTTAACATTCATCTATGATTAAGAAAACTCCAGCTTTACTTAACACAGCAATAACATTCCTCTGACAGTTTACTCAGAAGATGACTTCTTTAATTCAGGAAACTTTTCCATATATATAAATATATACATATATACACATCATTCAGGTTCTGTAATTTAGAAAAACACGTGGATTTTTTTTTTCCACAAAATACGTAGAATATTTTTCATTATGGTTAACTGGCAAGTGTTTTGATCTTGTGCTGGTTTCCTCAGGAGATCAGTAGGAATAATGAAATTTTATTATCATTACCACAATGTCATTGCTAAGAATTAATTCTGTAAGGGAGTTAGAGTCAAAGGCTGTTCATCCACATAACAAGCCCCTTCACTGATGCATGGGACACAGTATTCACAAATGCAGGTCTAGTAATGGCAAACATAAATATTGCTGGAACTTCAAAGGCCAAGGAGGAATCCTGATTGCATTGATTTTTTGAGTCTGCCACTGCACAGTATCTCTGTACTCCAGAACATACTGAATGAAATTGATTCCAATGAAGTCAAAGAAGAACATAAATTCTAATAAATATACTTAGTCTTAACTCAAGTTTGTAATATTGCAATCTGATACAGTCATTCAACATTTGAAAAAAATCAGAGGCTAAGGAAGATAATAATTTACAAAATATTACACTCCAGTATATTTGTATGGCCTTTTTTATGTTTACATCTCAATGCTAAAGTTCTAGTACAAATAAACATGTTTATTCAATAATTTTAACTCCGGGTTTTAAAATGGACAGGCTGAAATCTGATTCACTACTAAAAGCCAAAGCATAGAATTATTTCATAGTTTGGATTAGAAGGGACCTCAAAGACCTTCCAGTTTCCACCCTCTGCCATGGGCCAGCACCTTCCACTAGACCATGTTGCTCAGAGCCCATCCAGCCTGGCTTTAAAATCAGATTATAATTGGCATCATAATATAATTCTTATACACAGAAATACAGCATGCAAATAATACTAATAAAAATACAAATAAAAAAATGTATGAGTGAAAGCAGCTCTATAGGCATAAAACAGGCACTAACCTGTATTTTGATTGGCCAAGAGAAATTGCTGACATAGACATAGAAAGTGATGTTGGGGTTGCTTCGAAAGTTAAACTTCTCACAGGAAAAGCTGTCTCTGTATTCCTTAATATTTGCCTTGGAAACAACAGGAATCTCTTCTCCAGATATTGTTCCAGCTAAAAAAAATTAAAACCCCAATGGAGATATACGTATTTATGAGAAACTTAAATTCTTATTTACTTTTGGTGTCTTCACTGTAAAACTTTAATAACCCCTTATTATGGTTTACATGGCACATTAGGTATATTTAATGCACATTAAGAGAATTCACAGAAATAGTTACTTTGGTTTCAAAAGACTCTATATGAATTATAAAAGTGACAGAAGGTACATGAATTTTAGAAGAAAGTTGTTATGGTCAGCTGAACAGGTAATAAGCTTTCCTCTATAGTTTATGTCTCATTCCAGTAAAAGCTCATCACTCATTAAAACCTGAAAGGGAATTTGTCTACACCTTACACTGTTGCTGTAGAGTTTTAATTGTTCAGGAAAGCATTAATAACATAATGACTAATAAACATTTTTCATGTTTTGCAAATACATGGATGACTGTGCTAAGTTAAAATAAAGGAATAAAAAGAATTTACTGACTGTGGAAGGCTAAAATAGTTCAGAATTTCATTGATGAAGAAATTCATGAGTTTAAGACAAACTCTGAACCTTCTCTAAAAAGATTTTTTTTTTTTTATAATTTCATTTTAAGCATCATGCTTCTCCTTGGATTTGTTTTCAGAAAGTCAATAGAACCAATTCAGAAAAATGGTCTAAATAAAGCTCCTCTTCCCTCTTCTTAAAACAAAGAAGAGTAATGGGGTTCAAAGCTGGAGAAAAAAATAGATAAGCAGCTCCTTTTATCAGCATACACAGAAGAACTTTATTGTTGGATATCAATGTTAAGGTTAATAATTAAATTTTTAGCTTGAACACTGAAACAAAGAAATAAAATCTCAGTCTCTGCAGTAGTTAAGGAAGCAATTTATCTTAATTAAAATCACAGCATTTCATAACATAGTCATTCTAAAAATTTAAATAGGCTACAAGCTTTTCCTACCAAAGTAATTTTAATTGAATAGGAGAGAAAGTCAACATATTAATGAAGCTTTATTCAGATTGCAAATTATCATCTGAGGTTTAAATAATATAATTAATAATGGCATAATGATAATGGCAAAAGAACACATTTGGTAAAGTTTTATTATCAGAATTAGCAACAAAGAGACAATCAGTTTAAAACAACTTAAAGGATCATGAAGTCGTATGGGAAAAAATAACCATACCAAAGTTCACTCTCACCTGTAGAACCAATAGACCACGTAATATTGAGGTTGAAGTTGTTTGATGCATTAATTGATATATCCAAATTTTTATTTGACTATATTTAAAAAAAAAAAGGAAAAAAAAAGGAAAAAAAAAGTTAACAAAATATATCAGAATGTACTTCATGTAACTCTACTGCACATGCAACTACTACACTTAAATGAATTTGCCTTTTAATTATCTTCCAGTTTTCATTTTAACCAGAAATAGAAATGGCAATAATTCAGTGCCAAAGGCAATTCTCTCTTTTGCTTCAGTAAGAACAGGGAACAAGGAAACATATAACTACACCAATTATCTTTCTAGATTTTGTTAGAAATAGCGAAATCATTTTCTTTATAAAACAGAAGAAAAAAAAGGACGGCAAGTGTGTACATTTTAATCACAAGCCAAAAATTACTTTCCTCATCTAAAAAAGATTTCTCAACTGAAGGGTAAACCCCTTTAATTCATGCCAGGAAGATACTAAAACTTATTCCTTGGAGCGACAATAAATAAACCAACTGATAATTTTTCAGAGTATTGACAGAGCTGAAGTACATCAACCATCTAGAAAGTTTTAACAACAGGTGCATGAATAATTTTTCAGCTCTCAGAAACATTTAAACTATCTCTAAACCCTTATAGACCCTTAGGAAACCTTAATTCAACGTCATATACACTGAAAATCTTAATCCTGTGTCATGGGTTTGGCCAGGTGGGCTAAATTTAGGTTTTGGGATTCAGACTAGGCCTGAAATTGTCAGGTGACTTGAGCTGGGCTGAGCTAGATAACAGCTGACTTCTTTTAGCCAATGGTATTGTATTCCATACCACATTACATCATCTCAAAGGGTGTAAAATCCAGTAAGGGGTGTGGCTTGGTCAGTTCCACCATGGCTGGAGTACAGAGAGGACCTGCTGCAGTTGCTCTCTTCTGTTAGGCCCTGTCCCTGCTGCCGCTACATCGTATTTTGGGCAGGCCAGGCAGGAAGGAGAAGGGGCAGGCAAACTCCTCCCCCTGTGTTTCGTGGAAAACACGTGTGAAGTACTTGTAAAGTCCACTTCCTTGGAAACCCTGGTTACCGAGGAGGCCATGGATCTAACCCATTACCTTCTGGCTCTTCAAAATTTAACTAAAGTCAGTTTTCTTACCTGTTCTGGATTTGCTATGAAGTTTATGGCGGTGTGATGACGATCATCCTCTTGTAATAAGCTGAAGGTAAACTGGTAATCAATCAAAAGGCTGTCTGTGGGCAAAACAAAAATTAAGAACAATAAAATAAAGTGTATACATATTAATTGTATATTATGTAAGCACCTAAAAATTTACCATTCACATTTATCTTAAAATTCATGGAGTAATCTACAAGTCAGAATTACTCACACACATTTCACTGTGTAACTATTTGCTCCATAATGTCTTGAAGCAATTAAAAAAAAAAAAAAAGTGAAGCAGTAACAAAAAAAATAGGAAAAAATAACTGAATTAAGAAACGGATTCTATCACACAGACAGAATAGTTATTATACATAACTTGAAACAGCCACTCTTTGTGAAGCAATTATTCCAAAATACAATATCAAGTGTTAATAGTGTGTTATCAGTTCCCTAATTTTGCTTTGAAATAATTATTCAAATATTCTGTTCAAAATGCATTTAAATGTTTATTTATTATATTCATATACTTTATTGTGTTCTATAAATGGTTTACACAGCTCCATCACCATAACACAACTTCAGAATTACTAAACCTTTGACCATTACAGTTCTAAAGGGATCAAAAGACTGATTTTATCCCCTGTTACAGGAAATAAGGTGAATTATAAGTGTACAAGATTCAGATTATTATTTTACACGTTAATATATGGTTAAAGTATGGCAAGTCATCTTTGATGCTACATCCCAGTGCATCATTTTTAAGTTCTATTTTGATCCCTCGCATGATGACATTCCACTAGTCACCACCACACAAGCAGTGTGTTACAAAGGAGAAACATGTGATCATAAAAACAAAATCAGTAAACACAAAGGGAGTGAAAGATTAAGGCAAAGCAGGAAAAAGCTGTGTCAGCCTTTTGTTGGACTCAATAGTTTGTTTACTGCTGACAATCACCTTTTCTGCAGCAACTCATCATCTGAACAAACACACTATTGTATCCCATGGGAAGGCTGACAGGGAAAGAGGAAAAAGCCTGTTGGTCAAAGAAGCACAAATACAGCCCACTCTGCTGTCTTAACAATTACAGAAATGGGTTTGGTTTGACTGTTTTGTTTCTCATACTGAGGGTAGAAGGAAAAGTAGAAAATAAAGACTCATAGAATATCCTGAGCTGGAAGGGACATGAAGGGAATTACCATGACCTTCAAAGGGGAAAAGTTCACTTTTTCTATTATTAGTTATCATAGTTCCATTATTCAAATAAGAATGAGCTGATTTAGATGTTTTGAATAACAAGTTTTGATCAGGTTTCTGCAGAGCTTTTGAAGGAAAAAGATGACTAAATATTATATTAAACTACCCAATTCATTTCTTAATACTAGTTTATATTTCTATAGGTATGCAAATCTAATTAATAAGTCTCATTGACTCTATTGTGCCATATCTACATGTTTAACAGTAAGATTATTGTTGCACCAAAACATATTTAAAGGCAATAGGATAGGAAAAGATGACAAATAGAGATTGACCCCATTAAATGCATTAATAGATCCTTTAATAATCATGAGAAACAAGGCCAAAAGGCTAGGGATAAGGTACAGATATACTAAATCTCCTGATCTGGTCAACTTGGAGTCTCACAAAATACAGATGACTGCTTTGGCATGAATCTTTGCAAGGATTTATTGCAAAGGTACAGTGGAGCAGCACCACAGAATGCACTCCTACAGAAATTCTGGCTGCAGCAAGGGCTGCAAGATGCAAGTGCAGACAAGCCTACTGGACATACCATTGATTTGCTCGAAAGATAGAGAAAATTACCATTTAAATATGCTACAGTCTCCTTCTAAGGCCAGATTGTGTCCTCTCAGAGATGCAGAGTATCAGCCAAAGGACCAGCAGACATATAGTCAAGATCCCACCATAAGACAAAATTTGGAATAGACACAGGAACTCCTGTCTCCCAGTCATAGGGATAAACAGCTCTTCTACACACAACTTAAAAAAAAAACAAAAACAAAACAAAACAAAAAACCCTTCAGTCATTTACTTTTAAAATACCAGGACTCCTTTTTTTCCTGGGTTTTGTAGTTGTTTGTTCTCATTATTTAAAATTCATGTTTTACTTGAAAAAAGCAAAGAAAATACGAACTTCTTTTTCAAGCAATACAGAAAAAGTCCATACATTGACAAAACATGTTAAAATACACAGTCCCTCATAAATTTATTATCTGTAACAAATAAGTAAAATACTTCCACATTTTTTTTACCGCATTTCTGCCTACAGTACATTTCTGATACAGTACATTTTGAAAAACAGTAAGGGTTGGTTATATAGAGAGCCTTTTTATACCCAAGATATCCCAAAGTATTTTGTTGTGTTATTCATTAATTACTCCATTATTCAATGGCT
This sequence comes from Hafferia zeledoni, assembly GCA_035583235.1. Taxonomy (NCBI): domain Eukaryota; kingdom Metazoa; phylum Chordata; class Aves; order Passeriformes; family Thamnophilidae; genus Hafferia; species Hafferia zeledoni. The sequence goes on along the minus strand of JAWWEV010000169.1, from coordinate 28,652,517 downwards.
AATCAATTAGCTATTCCACTAATAGTATCAAAGGCTGTTATAGAATCTCACACATTATCTCACCTATGGCACCCAAAAGCCTTGGGCACAGTGTGTGTTATTCAAGAGCAGTTCTGAGAGCCGACACATGAACCCGCCTTGGGATTGCTCAAAGATGCCAAAGGACCTGTAACTTACACCAAGCCAGCCCTACCAAGTGGGAAAATGTCCAGAAGCACTAACAAACACAAATTATGGTTTTTAATTCCACAGAGACCTGCCATAGGACATACCATTAAATCTCTACCTTGTCCAAAGAGGGGATGCTGCAAAGCAGAAATACTTATCTGCCTGTAGACAATTCTAATTCAGGGAAGATCCCTGAAGTGTGGATGACCTGGATGAAGGTGACAGCTCTGCCTGAAAGCAGTTATGGGATTCACCAGTGCAAATGAAGTCAAGTGCAAATGAAAGAACTGACACCAAGCAAACATTGTTTCCCATCTTTCTGAGACGGCAAAAGTGAGCTGAAGAACTTGCATAGCTTGGAGTGAGGTTCACAAAACTTAAAGAATAATATGTCTGGACCTATTCTTAAGATTCAGATCCCAAATCTCTGGAAGTCTCTAAAGTTAGATTGTGACAGAATATAAGTTAGTAGAACTAATGTAAGAGAAAATGTCAAGTGAGAGCAGAAATGAAAAGGGATCATAAGGAAGACTCTCCTCTGCCCATTGCATCCTGTTGCTGTCTGCGTCACTATCCTTTCTCACTCTCCTCATCTGTTTCATTCTATGCCTTAGGAGACTCTTCCCCCACATGGATGCAGCAGCTCTCAGGGAAGATATCACCTCCCTCTCCTCCAGAAGGCTCCACCCTCCACAGCCTGCAGCTTTCCTTGGCACTGCCAAGCCCTGAACACAACCCTCAGACACAACACATGCCAATACACCCAAAGTGCACAGAAACTGAGCAGCTACACAGCACATCACACCAGATCTGCCAGTTCAGAGTGCCAACCAAACCAGGCAGCTTAGCCTAGAAATAAATACAAAATATAGACTAAAATTCATTTTGAAGTGTACAACCTGCTCTCAATAGCTAAATGTCTAAGTGGCCAAATATATAACAGCTAAATGTAGAAATAGCTATTTGAAGTACATTCCGTATATCCTGTTGATACATATTGTTGTGTATACAAGAATTACAATCAGAATTTAAAGAAGCCTGAGAGTCTACTCCATGTGGTTTTGCTTCTACTTTAAACATTTAAAAACCCACCCTAAGTACTTTTACCCTTTACATAAACACATGAGACTTTTCATAAGTGTTCTATTTATGAAGACCCAGACAGAAGAGAATGCTTCAATCAGGAAAGAAGGTTGGGGCACATATAAACAGAAACTAAAAAAATCTCACTCCATTTATATTGTAACATGGGATGACCATGGAAGCACAAAAATAATACTAAACATAATCATCACACTGCCATATAAGTAACACTTGATAAAAGCGATTCTATATTTTTATTTTAGTTGATCTAAAGAAATTAAGATTTTAAAAGTGTTTTCAAAATCTGGTGAACTCTGAAAATAAAATAAATTTAAATAACATTTTCATAAGACATAGAGATCAAAATATTATCAATGGCCATTAACATCCAAAATATATAGACATAGAATTGTTTGAGAAAAGTGTAAAAGAAAATGCTTGATTCTCTTGGTGCGCTCTGATTAATTTTGATGACTCATTTTCTGTAAGAACTAAAAAAAAAAAAAAAAAATCTAAAATATGAATCCCACCTTTTTAAAAAATATATTTCCTCAATATAAACTGAATTCTCACACAATTTAAATTCACCAAGTGTCAATTAGCTGTAATGATTTTCCCAATAGATTAGGCAGTTAACTTGAACACTGCACAGGCTCTTCTCTTACCTACAGAAAAGATGTTAATGACATTACAGAGTGAGTGTTGCTTGTTTGAATTATTTCTTGAATAAGCTAACTGAAAAAGGATTTACCTGAAACACTATTTCTTTAACAATTGGTTGCCCTTTTACCTATCCCCCATCTTTTGGAAATATGTAAAAGACAGTTCCACCTTAGTTTTGGATTGTTTTAGTAAATTCTTAGTATCCAGTACTTCATTGTATTTATACCATCTATATCCTCCATGTTTACATTTTTACATGTAGTGCGTTTGAAATAATTAAAAAAAACAAAACAAAACAAAAAAAAACCAAAATCTGGTGTTCAGAGTTTCCCTACTCCAAATGGGCAAGAGGAAGAGACAGAGGCACTATCCCATTGCAATACTGCATATCCCAGTGCTACTTCCCTGCTTTGGGCTGGTCAAAAAGACTCCAAAATGCTCAGATATGAGCCAAGACCTTCATCTTCAATCTGATATAAGATACAGGTAACTCAAGCAGCAGCGAGACAGAATCTAAAGAACCACACTCTAGTTTATAATCTATAAACTCCATGAACTTTTATGTCTACAGTTTCACAGGAAAAATTCTTGAGGACACAGAAATCTCTCCACAAAATCAGAGCCCATGGCTCAGATCTTATTCCTCTCCGCACAGTATTCAGAATCCACATGTTTCATTTTGTCTTTGAAATCATTGAGTAAAGTACTAAAAGAATGTTGGGAGATAAGACCACAATACTATCCTGACATTGTCAATGGTCAAATATAACAAGGACTTATGATTATTGAGTTTTTTCACATCTCTATTTTGATTTTTTCAAAACCCTTGACTGCTTTCACAGTCAAAAGGAGTCATTAAAATCAATTCAAAATGCCAGTAATGAATGTGTGAGAACATAACAATAATTAGGTGAAGAAAGACGATTAATTAAATGAGGAAAATAAATTTCAAAGCAGTCCTTTAACCCTAGAATTGCTGGCAATTTTCAAGAAACCACTCTGTTTCTTTACTGAAGGTCCATGATTTTTATATGGCTAAGATGGCTTAATATGGAATTTTCATACTTATATCCAACAGGGAACAGACTGATTCTCATACTCAAACTTTTGTACTGGAAGAAAACTGTGATTCCTAAAATGCCAGAATATTCCCAAAAGAACCAAGAGCAGACAGAAGCACCTCAGTATCTCTGAGTGCCACTGGAACTCTGTGAGAACATATAATTACACTGATCATTATTTTAAAAAAGGAAATTAAATGGAATATGTTTAGTATAAATTAGTAATAAAGTTATATATGAAAAGGTATGCTACAGAGGAGTACTAAGACTGTAAAATGAACCAGTACAATCAAGGGTGCCTGTGAATTATTTTTGGGTGAGTGCTCCCCTAATGGGCAGCTATTGAACACTTTGTTCCATGTTCAGTACTCAGTGTTGGGCCCATGCCTCATTTACTGCACACTACACAGCCCTTTCTAAAGATGGAATTAATTTCTAATGTGGCTTTCTATAGTATTCATCACTATCATTTTCTAAGTTCTTCAGAAAAGTTAATGAATTTGTTACAACATTACTGTAGATGAGAAGGCATTATTAGTCCCATTTTATAGGACAGGAAATGAAACAAAGAGACCAAGGACAAAACTATCCATTAAACAAGAGTAGCCAATTTGAAATATATAGAGTCTGATTTTTCATAATATTTGGAATTATGTAACACTACATATAAGCATTTTTATTTTGCAGTTCCTTCCATCATTCATTGTTATTCTTTCCACTTTTACAACAAAATAGGAAAGGAACATACATTCATCTTTCCATTACATTATCACTGATTCATTCCCTAAAAATTCATTCAGTGTATTGTGGAGGGAAAGTTCCTTGGGAACTAGTATGCAGCCATGTTATTAAAAGCTGTACAATCATGCCTTAATAATGAAGTAAATAAAAAATTATTGTGACAGCAACCTTAATTCTTCCGCTTCCCTGCACCCACTGCGTATATAGCATATTTCAATAAATGGGGTTTATTAAATAATTTAAGAATCAGATTGGAGTAAATTCTAGAGAATAATTTTATTTCTGAGCTAACTTTACCTTTGACCAAATCATTCCAAGAGAGCATCCCATTTCATTTACATCTCTCAGTAAGAGGGAAGAATGGTCCTGGAATCCCAGAAAGGAACAAGAACATACATAACTGGACACATTCATGCCCTTTCCACCTTTGGCCACTGACCATTCTTCCATGGCTCCTGTCACTCAGTTTCTTAAAACACCTTTCTAAAACTGAACAAAATGGCAAAAGACTTTCATACATATATAGAATTTCTGAGAAATGTATCTATTCATTTTAGCTGCAAATTTAAAGTTTAGCGAAAGTTCTAAGCCAAAAGTACTGCAAGATATGCCAGCCAGATATACAAAACCAGACCCACTCACAATATAGGCTGAATCCCAGCTACAACCTAATTATTCCATTTTATAAATGTTAAGTGAGGGGTTTTTCACTTTTTTTTCTAATAACTAATTATAAGAACTATTTTGTGAATAGAAACCCCAAAATCTAGTGCTGTTCTATTTTTAATTCTTGAAATCACTTAAAGTTGTAAGAACCTCCCTCATGACTGCAACTTCAGACTGCTCAGTCAGTCTTCCCACAGTTTTCTATTTATGGATCTGTCTATTCATGCTGATTCTAAACCTCACACTCTCACCTCTTCATTGCACAGGCGGTTTGTCTCTCTCCTACTCTTTCTAGTGATTGTTCTCTGTTTTCAGCAAGAGTTTGTTGAGAACAGAACTATTCATACTCCTCTCTATCAGCACAAATGCTGCTTTTGAAACCCAACTCCATTATCAAATGTGACCAAAAGAAATTCTACTTGTATTACACCAAAGTTGGGGAGTTACCACCAGACCATTTTCAGTCAGCATAATTGTTCTGAACTTTGAGAGCAGCTGCCTGATTCATCCCTCTGTCTTCTGTATCAAGCAGTCACCCACTGCCTCATTCCCATTGTTGTATTGAATATGTTGGTGTCTGACATTACTTGTTCATTGTGATAAAACAAAAAGTCATTTACTATGAAGTCTTGACTAAAAACTTGCATTTTGTTAAATGTAATCAGAGCGCAACGAGCTTCAAAATACCCCAGAACTTACTATTTTTATGCCTTTTTTCCATTTAAAGAGAGAGCATGTGAGAATGAATTTCACTTAAGTTCAAAGTCTCTAAAAAACACACAGCGAGAGCAATTCATTGCTTCTTGTAGTGGACTTCAGAAAAATGTACTAGGCTAAAAAGCTCACAAAAAGACAAAGGGATTAGTGTCATAACCAGCAAATTTGGTAACTAAATTTTATTTTAAACAGAAATATTTTATCTCATGAAATTTTCAGCTGCTATTTAGAAAGGTCTAAAAAGAAAGACCTAGCAGGTTAATTAGTTTGGACATATAAATGTTAAAAAGCTAGTTAGGCAAGCTGCACCTCACCACAACTGACCCAGAAGTAAATATGTAGGTATGAAAATGTTATAGTAAAAAAGGGTAGATGTTACTGAGATCTAAAAACTAAGGTACATATGCAATAACTTGAGGTCTTTTAGGTATAGTCTCAAGGTGATGTTCTTGAAGTTTTTAACTGAAAACACCTGAACAACTGATGGGGATTCTGTGAAAAGCTACAGCCCCATTTCAAGCCCAGCTCAAGACCAGAGTCTATAAACAAAGTCAGGAAACCAGTGACTAGAGAATTATGAACAAAATACTGGTAAAAGAAGCAAAAACAAAGAAAAATGAGTGCACTAATCGGTAGGTATTTAAACATCAATTTTAGAAAAAAAGTCCAGATGTCTCAAATGCTGGAGCATTTCAAAATTCATGGCATAGCCACTGTTATTTGTCAGAAGTATAAGTGTTACTACTTGATAGCTAGGAATGCTCAGTAAATGGACTTTTGTCCCAATGGACAATCTTTTTAATACCTTAACTCTTGTAATGTTCTTGAAGTGTTAGTAAAGTAGGAGAAAAATACAAACAGGACAAAAGCAAGGGAAAAAACTCATTATTATGAAAGAAATTCAAGTATCTCACTCCATGAAATTTTCTTCATAGTGATCTAAATGCATTGCCCCCTTTATAACATTCATTAATATTACAACTATAACATTCAACATCATTTACCCTGATTCTAAATTTTTTCTTTAGTCATACAGTTTATACACACTGAAGGGATCTGTGATCTGCTTGTTCTGACAACAGAAGTGGCACATCTAAGAAACAGCAGCATTACATTATTGTTTGAGTTCATGTATTATTATCAAAGAAGAATGTTTCTTGTCATGTAGTATATGAAAGCAGTCACATTTTCATGTTATTTTAAATCTTGCTCTTATAATATTCAGTTTATTGTATAATCCCTAAAAAAAAATTACTTCATTCTCTTAGAAATAAATTTATTTTAAAAAATTTCATGTGTACATGGATCAATGCCCATAATATGGGCATGGCAAAAGTACAAATATCATGTTCTGCTATAAATTCAGAATAGCCACGCAATAACTTCTACATGGATTGTTAGAAGAGCTTTTATCCTGGTTCTCAAATAACTGAACACAGACCTCAACAATTAAATAAGCAACTTCTGCTTAATCAGGCCTTACAAGAAGACAGAACATTCACTTTGTAAACTGGCTATAATATACACAGAGAAGGTGCTCCTGTAATATCTCAACATTTTCAGAATTCTCTTCCTTCCTTTTTCTCACTATTTAGCTGAACTTTGCGTAAGAAACTTTAAACCTACAGCCCAAATGTCAGAACATGCCCCATGTAACTGGACTCCACTTGACCTGCACCAACTACACAACAGAACTGGAAGTTGAGATGTTTCAGCTTTGCTGCTTTTCTTTGCTGTCTCTCAAGCCCCATTAACGTGTTAATTTGGAGAATTAAAATCTTTTACAGTGAATAAATCCAGAACCCTTTCAGGAAATATGCACTTCACACTGGACAGAAATGATGTCATACACCTCACTGAGCAGAATCCTCTGCCTTAAAGTCGCAAATTGCAACAGGTACTTAGACTGTAAAATATCTAATATGCTAAATCTCCATGCAGTAGAAACACCTTTGCATTACAACTTTGAAAACAAGGTGTAATAGAAGCACTTTTTCATTTCAAACATCATCAAGGATGTTTCAAGCAAAATCTCTTGATTCCAATAACATTCTCACTCAGTAATAACACGGCTCAGGCTAAGAATTGAGTGCTAATTCAGAAAAAATATTGATGGAATATTAAAATTCCAAATTTTCAAAAATGATATTACATATCTGTAATATTTCCTAATCCAGTTTACACAACGTATAAAACAGATGGGAGGAAATACCTCAAAGCTTAGTATGGAGTAAAATATAGAGTGACAAACTTGAGAAAAAATGAACCTTCCTCCACTACCTACAAATTTGGCTCTTAGGACTGGCAGTCAGGCACATAAAATAATAAACAGTTTGGTTAAAATAAGCAAATTGAAATAACAGAAGAAGGAAAAATGGAGCCCCAAGGGTTGTTTTCCTCAACCCCAATGCAGTCACACATCCTTCAGAGGAGATTTATTCCTTGCCTCAGAGAGGCAACATTGGCCACTGCAGCAAAGCTCACTGACTCCTTCCTGAAAGTGACTGAGAAAACTCAATTTCTACCTCAAACAGCTGCCAGACAACAAAAGAAATATTTTATTTTCCTAGCACTATTTTTTCTATAAATCAGGAACTAGATACAGCTGTGCTTTCACTAATTCATGACCTTTTTTTGGCTATAGAAGGAAAGTGCTGTGAACTGAAATGTGCAAATCTCTTCCTCTTTTATTGGTTTGGTTTGGGGTTTTTTTTCCAGATGATTAGCTTAATGCCGACCAATTGAGACTTACCACTACTTTTTGACAGATACCAGGCACAAACTTTTTGACACAGCTTTTCTAGGAACTGAATTATCCTGTAAAAAGGAACAGCAAACTGTAGCAAATACTGAGTCTGCCTGTTCTTGGTATGTGAAAAGCACTGATTGCCCACACCATCTCCCACTAACCTTCAGAGAGCAGAGACTGGGGTTGGCAACCCTTGCCAAGAAACGTGAAGTGACATGTTTGCATGAGGAAGTCATACATTGTCTTCTTTAGAATATTTCCATTTTCTCTTTCCTGCATTTAGTCCGTTGTTCCTTCTAAAAATGACCTCTCCATCTTCTCTTTCATTCTCTATTCCTAGAACCATGAAAGGCTCAAACACTTTAAAATATCTTGCCATGTTTTCAAAAACACTTAGAGAAGCATAAACTATTTCCACTCAAGAGTAGAATTCTAAAATTCTCATGTCATTGATGAAAAAAAAAAAGTGATATTGTTGCCCTTTTAAGACATTTCTTCCCACATTTTGCATAGCTTGTCATTTTTCCAAAATTATTCTGATGGCCATGGCATTTCCTTAAGGGGCTAACACAGTAAAGTATATTTATTTCCCCATAACATAAAAAGACAAATCAAATACATATATATTACTTCTTTACCAGTGTATCTTCATACTTTTTGACAGATCCATTCTTCAACTTTCCCTTAATGTCTACTTTGCTATTGTGCCTCTTCTGCTGGTGTACACTGCTGCTTTTTGACCTCACACAGTTTGCTCTTCCATTTCATGTCAGCATTACCCTTTATGTCAAATGACTACCAAATTACACTTTGTTGTCAATGGGTTGTATATCTGGAACATGTTTTAAAACAATATTCACAATTCAAGCTAAGAAAAAGTGGCAATAAATTAATATCAAGGACTTATAGGCTACTTTACAATATGCTGAAATGGAGCCGAGTTACCCATTCAGAGAGCTGAATTTGACAATGTCCACATTTAAGCCAGTATAAGTTTTCTTAAAGTTTATATAATCCAAGGTTTTGTCAACATCTTGAGATAGAAATGACCTCAATTTATTTAAATGATCCTACAAGACTCTGCAAGGGCTTCCCAGCAGTAATTCTAAAGCAGAAAACATTACTGACTCCTCTCTCAACTTTTCCAAGTGGTGCCCAGGTGAGGTGGTTCAGGACCCTGGAAACACCTGAACAGTGTCCTGACACCAATGGGACACCTGCACCAGGTGTTCAGCCTGTAACAGAGGAAGAGGCTGAACTATCCTCAAGTGCTCCATGTTTGCCAGTAGAGAAAAGTACCCCAGCTAAGATGGAATAATGCACCAGTTTGAGCAAGAACTCCCAGTCTAAGGAACCAACACAAATTCTCCCACACACCATAAGATACTTAGTGAAGTCAGGGTCTGGTTTTTTCCCCCCATTTCAATTGGTTAAGATTTCACTATAGATCTTTCCCACTGATCAAGAATTTTCTTTTCCCTGGGAATTCAGCATGGGAAGCCATGCAATGCAAAACCACCACAAATGTTTTCAGTGTCAGAAGGTAAAGCAAAGGACACTGCTGGATCCTTCCCTGTGCTGTTTGCTCCTTACAGCTCCAGTCCTGGAGAGCTCTAAGGCCTCCCAGGTGCTTGGGAGTGACAGCTCCTGTCCGTTTGGACATGTTTGGGAGTCACACACACACAAGCACATGGAACACACAGAACAAGTATTCAGAAAGTACACATTCCTGTGAATCCCAGCTCAACATATGAACAAAATAAAATGTGGTATATATGTAGATACTTGCATCTCTTTCCTCCTCATCTAAAACTGCTTCACACAAGGGCTCAGACCCTACAAAGCAATGCCTTCTGAAGGAGATCTCCAAGCCATGGAGTCTCTTACTCTTGCCTCATCAAGCTTTTCCAAAATTCATAGTTCTATAAATAGTCATATTTTATACTAATACATATTTTACTGTAATACTACATATTGCATTGCAAGAAAAATTATAATATAAAAAATTATTATGAGGCCTTTGCAACAGGCCTGTAATTCAGACTTTTATCTGCATATATTATGATACATGTTTTTTTCATTTCTGTAGCAGTTATAGTTTGTCCAGGGTAGAGCTCATCATCTTTTGAGACAGGGCAGCATTTCTAAATGAATAGTCACTAAATTGAGTTTGCCTACTTTGACAAAAGGTATTAAATATTATCTGTAAGAGGATGCTGGTTGGTAAATTCACTGATACATGAGCAAAATCTATCAGAGAAAGCAAATAATCTTCATTTTAAACATAAAGCATGGGTTTGTTTGTTTGTTTTTAAAAAGGTGAAGTGAATACATGCGTAGAAAGATTCTGCAATTCACAGTAAAATCCGAAAATGATTGGCAGCAAATCTGTTTCCTTAGCCTGCCCAACAAAGCTGCAAGCCAACCTAGCATTTGGCAAATGAGTATGCAGAGCCTGGGGTGAGATCATAATACTTTATTAGGAGCTTCAGATTCTTGTTGTTTCTGTTTGAATTCTCTGGAAGGCGACAGTTGGTTTGTGCAGTTATTTTAGCTCGGGGCAAAGACTCTGTTTGTCTGTTGCTCTTTATAAGTTCGGAGATGGTAGGTTTGCTGAGGCTAATCTTTTCTCAAACCATCTTAGAATTTTCTGATTTAAATTATAATCTGTTCCACTAGAATCTTTGAGCACTAAGAAGATTTCTAAATAATTTTTTTATAAGCCCAAGTATTCAAAAGACAATGTGAGTCATTATTACTACTGTATTTATAAATAATATAGACTGTTTCAGTCTGTATCAAAGTCAATCAGTGTTAGATGTAATTGGTGGAACTCATTATTTTAAATCAAGCATGACAGCTTTACAATTACAATATGTATTTAGTTTAAATTAGTGTTGTCCCAAAAGGAAACATGAATTCTTCAAATCAGTAGCAAAGCATCTCACTGCGGGTACACATCTCACAATTCAGCTAAAACAAACACCCTTTCAATAGCTGAGATTTATTGTTTATGCCCCTTAAGTTTCAACATAATTTTTAAATATCTGGAAAATCCCTGCTAACAGTTTTACTTATAGTGCCATTGTTATTTATCTTCTAAAACACTCTCCTTGGAATGTTCTTGAGTTTCATTTTTCTCTAAGTATAACAAGTCTGCCACCTAGTGCTTTATGGGACTTCTAGTACACATTTTCCTGGATAATTTTTTTACACTTTTTGGATAAAAGATGTCATGTCTCTGAATGCACATACAAGCATGTTTGTCTACACACACTGAGATAAAATTTAGTGTAGTATTTAGAGATTACTTTTAACAGTTTTAGTTCTCCTTTTTATTAAATTATAACATTTGTAACATAATAAATCAGATTAAGCCTAACCTGTAGTTTGCTCTGAGACAGTATTGAGCTGATATTTCTAAAAAGTCATTAGATGTTGTCATAAATTATTTACATTTAATAATCTGTCCTCTATCAAACCATCTTTCTAGTCAATTCTACAGGAAAAAAAAAAAAGTCAGAAAGAAAAAATACAAAATAACACCTCTAAAGGAATAAGAAATCCTTCAGTCCAAAGCCCAGATATCAAAAGGTAAACTTCTTAAATTTTGGCAAGGAAGATAAATTTTACATAAAACAGATAAAAGAAACAATTGTTTGGGTTTTTTTCAGGCACCATAAACATTACATAACAATATAATTGAAAAGTTTCAAATTAAAATACAAATTTACTTTAAGAAATGGCAAGGACTATAACTAAGGACTAGCACTTTCTTTGCTTTTCCCTTTTTGAAATCCTGGTGTGTCAGCAGTAATGGGGCTAATCTAATATAGTTTCAGGACTCGACTAGAATCCTTACAAGGCTCTTCAGCCAGAAGCAAAATTCCCTTCTTTGTCCCCAGCTCCCCACACAGATACAAGATATTATCTTGAGAGTTTCTACTGAATGTACCTTTCATACTTCCTCACTGATTTTGCACATGAAAGTATCATTCTTCATCTTCATGACTTGCTGACATACTGAGGGAATCTCTTTATAACTCATAACACTATTGCTTTTTTCCTTGGTATAAATAGAGACAGGATAGCAATAGGATTTTATGGTTCAGAGTATAGAATGGCATGGCAAAGCCACAAACCAATTATTCAGGTCAATCCCAAAGAAGTTGTTGCAAAATATTTAGTAGACCACATATTTGTCCTGTGGTTTACTTTAAGTAGAAAAAGAGCAGCTAATTAAACTTATCCAATACCTATTTGAAAAAAAAACCCAAGGAGCTATAAATATTTTTTCCTGCTATTAATTATGATGACATTTTTAATATAGAAACTAAACTTAGCAATGTGTTCTCTGGCTTCCTATTTCCTCTCTGTATGTCCAGAGATGGACTAGAAGAGCTCAATGGTGCCAGTGTGCTGTAGCACACCTGACCCTTAAGGCTTCTTGCACCTGGACCTTCCATCCTCCTTTTCAGGCTTCATCCCAGAAGATCATTTGAAAGATGAGCCACTGTGTGAAAACATCCACAAACCACATTTCATAAAACATTGAGTTAAGAGAAAAAGTAGAAAGAGCTATGGAAGGAAACAACTTGAACCTAGAAAATAGATAAAATTTATCCATTCTTCCAGCCTTTTTAGGAACAGATATTCAGGCCTTCTCTTTTTTAAAGGCTGTAAATCCAACAAATATCTGCATCAGAAGCATATGATCAATAAATAGGTTTAAACTCTATAAAAAGCTACAAATCATTCAGTCCCTCCCTGTTTTAATTCTCTTCACAAATGACCCATCCCTCCTGACCTCTATTAATTTCTGGATTCTCTAATCCTTTTCAAAGGTCAGGTTCTAATCCCTAAAAGTGGGCTGGGCTTGCACTGAAGCAAAGGAAACTACAGCATTACCCTGGATGTATAATTCACTTCTGAATGTGAAAGACAAGTTTCACCTGATTTTTTTGGAGTTCACAGATAGCCACAGTCTCACAAAACTGTCCCTCCAGCCCAAAGATGAGCACTAGATCAATTAAAATTGTTAATTTATTGCAATTTTATTGCATTGTGACTACAATCTGGCTGTGCTGGCTGAGAAAACCTTATTGAATGCCTGAAAGCTTCACAGTCTAGAGTGCTGCCCTGTAACTCTACTGCTGCCTGGTTTAAAAGAACAACCAGTCTGGAGGACCAAATGGAGAAGCTCTTTCTTCCCTGCTCTCCACTGTTAATGGTGGGACCCAGAAATAATTTTAAAAATGCTTCTAAACATATATTTATATATTTTCAAGGATAAAAGGGGTAAGAAACTAAGTTATGTAAATCCATGTGCTTTTTTTCAACTTCACTGTGTTAGTTAGGAATTTTCCTAGTGGAATGGGCAAATCTTGAGTGCTCAGCTCATATGGAAATTTTAACTATGCAGGTAAACAACACAATTAACACTCATAGCACTGATTAGTTGTAAGCTTTCATGCTTCTGCATGGAGTAGTATTAGAATCAGTTGTGCTTCTTGTTTGAAATGTAGCATTGAAATGGTGACACTCAAAATAATGTACACAAACTAGACATTTTGGACAGTTTTTGGTCCCAGAAACATGACTTTCTGAGAGAGGTTTATTGTGGAAAGTATCATATCCTTTCAAAACAAGTGATTGTTAGCAAGCCTATATTTCAAACTCTGTATAGCAAGGAATCATGAATTGTAAATTTAAACTCTCATTTTCTCTGGAACACTGGTTTAACTATGTCTCCATTTATGATTTAAAGCTTTGTGTCTATACATAACCCAAGTCAAAATCACAGAAGTGGCATTTGTCCCGGTGATTCCTCCCAATCTGTCTAAACCCATCTGGTTTTGCTGCATGTTCCCTTGCACCCAGGAGCTCTGACTGACAGCAATGTATTCCTGATGCTGATGGGAGAGGAGCTAATCCTGCCATTTGGATGCACACTCTGCTATCTCGGTGTCACTGCCATACATCACCCTCGCTGCCATGCCAAGCAACAATAACAACAATAAATACGAATGCAGCCCCACAAAATGGTATATTTATGGTTGGTGTACATGCATAAGTCAGCTGCACAACCATCTCTGGCCTCCACTCAGAATCCATTGATATGGATTGAATCAGCTTCTGATCGTTCACAGCAAGATTGGCTTCAACAGAAAGACCGAGGGATACAGAGCTCCCTACCAGAGAGACAGAGACACATCCAGAAGCAGACTGGTACTCAGCCTACAAGGGTATTTACACAGACAAAGAGAACTGTAGCTTCTAAAATCACAAAGCTTTCTTTTGCATTCATATTCTTTTACTATGTATAGGAAATCTTCCACAAGATTTCCTCTGATATTGCAAAACAATGGCACATCGAGCACTTTCAGCTCAACAAATCTTTTCTCTCACAAAGCTCCTGAGCTGCAAACTGTGGGATGTGAAGAGAGAATTACCACTAGATGTTTGTCCATTTGCTGTGCTCTTCCCCTGGCATTCATGTTCAGCCACTTCTGACAACTGGGTACTGGAATCCATAGCTCACTGTGCAGCTGCTCTCACATTCTTATACATTCAGTATTTTTCTGATTTTTATATCTATGAGGCTTGTTCTCATTCTCTTACCCTCGGAGAAGTTCATTCTCTCTGTTGTACATTTTCAATAATACAGTGAGATCATGAAGAACTAAATGAAAATAATTTTACATCAGCCATGTGCAATGATTTTCACACAATCTGGATTAATACCCTATCGCGTGCCCTGTCTGTGACACATTTCCTACCCTATTTCTATTAAGTTTTGATAATTTAAAGTAGAAAAACTACTCATGTCCAGTGCTGCCATGTTTTGAAATGCCATATGAGAATGAAATCTGATGTTTAATGAACTGCTCCTCTTATCTATCTCTAGGATTTGATGGCTTTGCTGCTCTCTCTGTTGATCTTTTTGGCACAGTGTCTGTATTTAGGTTAAGTCCCTGCTATGTTTGAGTGTGTTACCTCCTATACAAATCCCATTCTTTCCCATCATGTAAGACCCTTCTGTACTTTTCCTGTGTTTTCATTTGTGCTCAGATCACTTCTTCAATATACAGCATAATAGTTCTGTTTACTCTCCTACATCACTATGAAAGGAAACAAATAAGGAAGAAACTAAAACAATCTCTGCTTCCCCATTAGTGACCTCTAATTTTTTTACCATCATAAATAGTCCAGTGATGTCAATATCAGTACCTTTCTTCACTCCAAAAAGAGTCAGAGACAATATAAGTGTCTAAAGAAAAAGGTTCTTAATGAGTAGTGAAATAAGCATAGAAAAATTACCATCTAAATGTCTGTCTTGTACCAAACTGAAACATGGTACAGCCATAATTTAAAATATTTATATAGATAAGAAATTGGAGCATCTTTTTATTATGTATATATGTTTTTAATACATGATTTAGCAGGTAATGGACTGTGCTGATAAGCAATTGTCATTGAGATCTTAGGTCAGTCAGTTATCCATAAATTAACAGATTATTTCCATTAGGATGCATCATCCACTAAATACAAGAAATGTGCAATTCTATTATTTTTAGCTAGCACAGGCTCCCTATTACCTCCAGATAAAATAACTGAAAATTGTTTCTATCTGGTACTTAAATGATTGAAAGTATTAAACAAAAATTTATCATTTCAAAACAACAAGATCTTTAAAATATTTTGAAATCTGACAGAAGACAAATAATAGTAGTGAGTTAAAGGTGAAAGGGCATCTTGAATATAGTACAATTTGTCTCCAACATGATTTATAGAACCAGTCTGAAACATGATAGCAAAAAAATAAGGTTTTTCATGGAGGTGCCGGAGGTCTACAAATCTCATTACTGTCATTTCTTTTCCATCTCTTAAATTTAATAACATTTCTTTTTAAAGGACAAATAAACATTGACACACATATACAAAACAGTCCATATTGCACTGTCTTCAAAGTATGAACTTCTCATTTACTCATTATATTCCCCTAAACAAAAAAAATATATAGATACAAAAAATTTATTCTTCTAAATACTGAAATTTCTGTTTTGGAATAAGAAGCACATCTTATCTAAACAAAAAAAAAGAACAAATGGAACTGAATTTCTTGATCAACAGTACCTTTAGGACACAGTTCAAGGGAGCATTTTCAGCTTGGTCTATAACATTTAAAGTTTGTGTTCCAGTTTAAAGAATTATATTTGAACTTAACATGCCAGAGGAAAAAAAAAAATCCAAATAACCCACACTAAATGTCTTTAATAGCTGTCAAGAGGAAAAAAGGTTTTAGGCCTAGAAATATTTTAGCCTCCATAATATAGTATGTGCCTATTTTGTTCTGTAGAACATACCTTGCAGATGCAAACCATTTAAGGTGAGAAAGACAGATTAGTAAAAAGAAGAAACATTCCTTTATTAGGTAAATGATGCCTTAAAGATATTCTAAAGTAAAGCTTTTGTGTATGTTCTAAAATGAAATGTTAACAAACAGGGCCACAAATCAGAATAGATGTCATAAATATGTTCAGAGATATGTCTTCATGTATAAATTCAAGATTGAAGTGGGAACAATGTTAGAAACAATACACAAATGGATCTCATTGTCTGACACTGAGTAGGAATGTGGAAAAGACACAAAAGGTAAAACTGTTTTCCACCATCCCATCTGTTTTTATGATGATTAAAATTACTATTTAACATTGATATTGGCAGAGCAAAATTGGCACAGCTCACTAAGGGATTTCTGCACGTGGGTAATAACCATTCTCATCCCTTCAGGTCTTTCACTATGACTATCAAAACGGTAACACTTTAAAGTAAATTTACCAGAGGCACCTTTTCTGGAACATTAAGAACATGGAGACAACACACAGTGCTATTTTATGACACTGTGGAGAGCAGCTGTGCCCCTGGCCCTGGGGGGCAGACTGGCTAAAGCACTCGGAATGGCCCCAGGGAATAGTGCTCTTTAGCCTGGTTGCATTTCCCCACCACCAAGTCTGTCTTTTAAGCAAGGACACCATTTCTATTCCTTTCATTCACATATGTTGAGATACAGACAATAACCCCATGGCTTGGTCAGTCTCTCTAAGCCAGGTATAAGGAATCAATGCTTACAAGACTTTCATTTGTATTCTTGTGGACAAAATAAGAGAAGCCCAGTGGGCCATTTTATTTTTCAGTCAAAATATCAATGTGTCCAACTTTAGAAAATCTCAAGAAAAATATATTGGTTTTCCAAGAAAATTAAATTATCACATAACATATAACCAACCATTTAGTACATAACATTAAATATACAAGTACTCACAGTAGCATGTTCCCCTAAGTGGATTTCCAAGATACCTATTTTCAGAGTCACAGCTGCAGGGGGAAAAAAAAGACAAAAACCAAATACTCCCATTAAACACAGTAAAACTTTAATAAAAATGCAGCTAGAATATTTATTCAAATAGCATGGGGTTTATTACTAGTAGCACAAATACATGCAAATAAAAAGCATTTGATATAGTTGTTAATTAGGGTGTGCTACTTCCTGGAGACACCTTTCCTTCCTTAGATAAGAAACCCCAAGTGACCAGGCCCTTGACTAAGGCACTTCAGTTACCTGCCTAAAGTCAGTGCCCATTGCAGGACTCAGCACTGTGGGTGCACTGATGAACAAAGGAGAGCCAGGCATGGGATCCAAGCACTGGGTCTCTTTGTCCCTGTCACCTCAGGGACAGTTTCCTGCCTTGGCTGGTTGTGATCTGGCCCTCCCCAAGACAACAGCTGAGCACTTATGAGAAGGATCATTGTCTGCAAAAGTATCCCCAAGTATGTTGCCCTCTAACACAGACAGTCCTGAAGCGCTACTAACTCTTCAAATGAAAACAAAAAGAACACAATAGCAACAATAGAGGAAAAAAAACAACCAAACATTCAAAGAAACAAAAAACCAAACCAAAACGAAAACCAAAGCAACCACAAAGTACCCTCAAAGAATAAAATAATCATTACATTTCTACAGCATCAGAGAGGACCTAGAGGGGATCCAGAGCTGTGCTGTCTGTTCAAAGAGGCTACACCTAAACTGTGCAGCTGCAACGAGACCGTGGCACCAGGAACTGGAGCCAGAGCTACAGCTCATAAGCACAGCAGTGTCTCAGCCACTTGACCTTCAGAGGCAATGGCTCCTCTTCACCGACCACCTGGTGGAACTGCAACTGATACAACACCCTGATGCTGCTGCCAAGATGTGTACACATGGTAAGAGCTGGAGAAACAGCTTTCTGTTGGCAAGATATACAGTTATTTTCAGGGAGATGAAATATCCTACAGAAATTCACAGTGATCAAATTCACTTATATAACATTACTCTAAAAATGCCAAGTATCTTAATAGGAAATTATTAACCTGCCTTTGGTTTTCTTGGCTATTTCACAGAAGTCTCCAGCAAGATTATAGTTTTCTATTAAATATACAGAATGATTCATTAAACAAAGAGAAAGCTAATCACTGCCTATTAAATTGCATATAAATATTTTCCCAGAGGAAATCTGAATCACTTAATATCTTGGACTACCTTTTCATTACTTTATTCTAAGAAACTTAATTCACACGATCCTGTTTTCTTTTGCGTTATTATATTTGTGAATAATATGAAAAATACCTTCTAACTTGGATGTCATATCATTTAAGTTGCAGACTGTATTATAATGTTTGTATTTCTGTTGGCCTCCTCAATAGTTTCTAACTGATTCTTAATATGCTCACTTTTACTAATAAGTAGAGAATCCCCTTGACCCTTTGTAACAATGCCATAAAGAAAATAATCAACAGTAGCACTAAAATGGAAAAATGGAAAAACAAGTATTCCGGACTCTGCCCTTGTCCACTCCTGATCTCACATGAGCATGACAATTCTTTGCAGGACCAACTATACAGAAATTCAACACTTTTAAAATATAATTTTAATAATAAATCTCCAAGGAAACAAAGCCCCCTATTCTTCAAGTCTAACTGCAGCACACAATTTATGGTCTTGTTCACAAAGACACTTGGGCCCTATAGTCCTTTCCACAGAATTTAGAAGAGGGTTTGATCCTCAAGTAACTCTCTTGCAGGTACTTGGAAAGGAGAAAATCATCTCAAGTAATCATATTGGTCTGCCTGACCCAGGTTTTTTCTAAACATCACAAAACACTAACAAAATTCTTCAAAGAACAGCTTGCTACTCAAACAGACTAGGCTTCTAAAAATAGATTCATGTCTGAAAGTGTCTAAGGCTTGGAATTCTGAAAGAGAGCTAAGGGAAAAGGATCTTCTTCAAATGAAGAGCTTAAAAGAATTTCTTCTTGTATGTAGACTGTCACATAAATGAGACAGTACATCACGTAGCAAATTACAACAACATGATAGAGATTATTGTAAAAGGAGTGTTTTTTCTTCTGAATTGTTTCAAAGGCAAAGTAGAATATTAAATGCAGGCAGTATTCAGAATATGCTTGGGGTTTATACCTGAAGAAAAAAAAATGTATTAAAAACAACTCTGTATTTAAAGTCTGAGGATGAAGGCAAGAAACTTACTCTACTGCTCACTGCTCATGGCACTGATCTGTGTATGACATTGAAGAGCAATGCCCAACTCCCAGTAACAATGAGCTGTACAACTTTCCATGGGGAGAAACCAAACAAATTCCACTGAGAACTCTTGGCCAGCTACACCACTCACCTGTGGTGATTTGACCCAGGGACTGAGTGATTTTTATTTTTTTTTTTTAAATCTTGAAAATCATTATGTAAAAAGACAAGTGTTTCCATACAGCTTCCCTTCTCCATTCAGCTACCTTTCTAATCAGATGAAACCATATCCTCTGGATCAGTAATTACCAGAACCCGGGGATTTCTGGCATCACATACAACTTTCTGGTACTTTTATTCCTATTTCTCTCACAGAAAATAAAACCAAGCATGAATTCATTAAAAAAAAATCTGTAAACTTCATCTAATGCACCACGGGTTTCACAACTTACAAGAACACACAAAAGAGTGATTAATGCAAAAATTACTAGGTATGAAATATTTTGCAACAGGCAAGTATTTTATAAGTATTCATTCAAATCCAAATAATTACTAACTCCCTGACAATTAGAGAAGTGACCTTCAAATATCTTGAAAAGAAAATGGCACTGTAATTTTAGAGCCAGACATTTCAGTTGTTTCAGCATAATACATGATGAAATGATAAAATATGCATAATAAAAGAGAACACTGAATTAAACCTCAGCAAAGGTTTTTGATATATTAGCAAATATATTATACTCTTTATTGGGAACCTCATGGAAGTAACAGTAGTCAAGGAGGTAGTGACCTTGGGTAAGGCTTATCTGACCTGCTGGCCCTGGCAGGCCCTGTGCCAACCTGTGCTGGGGTTATCCAAGGGAACATTCCAGCTTGCCAGGAGAAGACACCCTAGATGAAAGGCACCGTGGTATGGGAGGGAGGAGGCACCTCTGCCTG
Source organism: Hafferia zeledoni (assembly GCA_035583235.1). NCBI lineage: Eukaryota > Metazoa > Chordata > Aves > Passeriformes > Thamnophilidae > Hafferia > Hafferia zeledoni. The sequence goes on along the minus strand of JAWWEV010000169.1, from coordinate 28,632,153 downwards.
GGCAGAACCTGGACAGCACACAGGGAAAATCTGTGCTGGGTCCTGCACACACACAGGATCCTCAGTAACTGAAGGGGCATGAGATTCACCTGCTATCTGTATTCTTTTTATGCCCTCTATTAAAACAGCTGGTTTATTATGCCATTTGTTGCCAGGCCTTTCATGTAAAACACTTTCATAACATACAGCAGGTGAAGTTCTTACTACTTAGAGAAGCCTGTTTTAATTCAAATGGAAGATACTATTTAAACACTTAAATTTCAGTGGAGGGAAAAGATGAAACTAATAGAATTAAGAATATATCTAAAATTATTCACATGAGCGTGTATGCTGGGTTCTGATTAAATTTCATTTCGTCTTTTAATCCTATCCTATTTTATTAGCATTCCTATTGCTCTGCATTAGTCACTGATTATGGTTCCAATGACCAAATTTCCTATTTGCTGAATTGTTTCCTTATGAGCTTTACTCATTGCACTAATTTTTGTACCTTTTCCAAAAGCCAGCACACATTTGACCATATGTGAAGCATAATATATGCATCATATCTGAGAAATTGGAGCTACACTCATTATTTGATGTGCCATAGGGCTATGATCATTTGCTTTAAGTGGTAATAATGAATGAGCAGTTCCACTCTGGCATAACTCCAAAGACACAGCTCCCATTTACAAGGACAAATGGAGGAAGGCTCCTTAGATTACGTACAAGTTCTATGGTTTGTTCCAGTACAAAAGGATTCAATTCATCAAGCTCACTGACCTTTGGATGGCCTGCTATTAGCACTTATTCCCCAACCTCTCCCTCAATTATCCTTTCACAACTGAACCATTTTCTTTCTTCCACTTTCTCTTTTTCTCCCCAGATTTTCTGGAAGTTCAAAATAAAAGTTATTGGCAAATGGATTTAAAAAATAATTTTTCTCATGTTTATGACCAAGTAAGTGATAATTTCTTGCTTTCTCTTTCAGTACCATAAATGTGTGTAAATGAGTACATGTTTACAGTAAGATTTCCAGATCTGAGGGTTTTTTTAATGAATTAAAGGCTTCTTTGTAAGACACAGTTTACAAATAACCTTCTGTTGAAGCTTAGCAATGTATATGGTCTTGTGCACCGTATCTGTACCTTACAAACCGAAGAAAGCCAAAGAACTGGCAGTAGAAGAAAATGAGATTAGATAGATAGATAGACAGACAGACAAAAAGACAGATAATGTGTCGAATTTTATTGTGCTTACTGGTATGTCCCTTAAGGAAGGGTGCACCTTTAAGCTTCTCACCTAAAGAAAACTGTCAGTGTAACACCAGCCTGGATCTACAGCTTTCTAGATGCTGATTTCAACATGTAAAAACCTTATAAAATTCATCTAACCTTTGATGGTGAAGGCAGGATTTTCTGCAGTTCTGCTGCTACCACTAATTGGTAAATCTTTCCTTTCAACTCAAAGTGAAACAAAAAGAGAGGAACAAGGGAAAAGTACTATCAGTACAGATGGACTTACCTCTAGCTGAGTTTGGTTTTAATGCCAGACTCTCAGGGAAGACAAAAAAGTGGGTCAGACCACTTTAACAGACAATATTATTTTATTCAACTGGTTCCCTGGTAAGTCAGTTTTCTCTTGTTCTCACCCAGGCCAAGGCTTGTCAACTATGCAAAGTTGCAGCACGTTAGATAATGCAGCTATGTATGACCCTTACCTCATGTTTTGTCCTTGCAAATTGACAGCCCACTTTCATAGTGTCTGGGGAAGAGCTGTCATGTTTCTGACCTACAGCTGGTCATAAACAGGCCTGGGATTTTGCCCAGGTTCTCAGCATTGTATCTCCAAGAGGTTCCTGATAAATTTGGACTAAGAGGCTGCTTTAGCAGAGGATTCCTGGCCCCTGACTGGTGACTTGTCCCAGCTTTTAGATGAGGAATATCTTCTACGGCTACTGCTCAACTCTGTCCTATCCTTTACTTCTCATGCTACCCCCTGTCTCACCAGGGATCTTTCTGCTGCTGTTGTCCATCACTGATTTCTGCTTCTGATCTCCTTGCCCCAGTTCCTGATCTTGCACAACAGGCTCCTGGTTTTATTCTACTTTCCTGCTACCACAGTGTGCTGCTGCAGGGGAGGAAGGTTCGATAGTGGTGGACTGCTATTTAACATCACAAAGTCTGGTTATGTAGGGCACCCTGCAAATGAAGGTCAAGTGGTGCTGGCAAGGCTGAACCTGAGACACATGGTAAGGCCTGTGGCATGATAAATGGTCAATGAAGAATTACTGCATGCTATTATATATTACTGCATCCTGAGCATTAAAAGTATGCCCATGGTGTTGTGACTGCAGATTTTGCAGGTACTTACGGGATGGCTGATGAACCTTCAGTAGTAATAATGTGGTAACACTGAGCTCAGCACAGATTCACACACAGGTATTAACGCTGCTTATTGACTACCGCTTCCTGAAAGTCATGTCAGATTCCTATGTCAAAGTACCTTTCCAGCAATGACAAATAAGCTGAGGTAAATGCTTAACTACAGGCAATAACTGACTGTAATTCATAACATTTAGCTACGGAAACTGCAGATTTTCAGCTCAAGAGTGGTGACTCATGGATGAAAGCAGCAACCCCAGAACACCTGAGGTTGGTAACCAGTCCAGAATAACGATTGACTCATACCCAAAACCTGATTCACACTTAAGTGTGGTCAAGACTCAGGTCTTGCCTTAGGCCTGCTTGGCTTCAGTACCTCTCACAGAGAACTGCCAATGAACGAGCACATCATCTCACCCTCAACAAGAGATGTGGCCAACAGCAGTGCCAGTGAGGGACCTCACAACCAGAGGTTAAGCTCCAGCAGCCTGTGCCATGTAGTGGGAGTTCAAGCTTGTTTGACAGATTCAGAAGCTGCATCATTCTTCCACAGAAGTGCTAAGATTCAGATGCAATAATTCGGCTCCAACGACATATTTAATGGCAGCAAAATTAATTACTGATTTGTGATTGTCAGAGAATAGGTTTTATTGCTAATCGTTGTTGTATTTTCATTCTGTGATACAGTTTTACTTTGCTGAAGTGCAATATGTGATATACACAAACTAATAGTCTATACATGCAAATATATCCCTCTTACAGCCAAGGGTGGTCTTCTTGACTTTACTAACATTTTTCTATGTATTGTATTGTCCCAAAGATATCCATTAATAGTGTAGTATGGGAATAGATCACTGAGGTTTTTTGAGCTACAATAACGTATCTTTGGTTCTAATGTAAAAATTGAACACTTTCACTTCTCACACTGCCAAGATCCTTCCAGTCAAGAGTAACTGCAGATGTAAAGAATTATCAGCCTACCTTTTAAGATAATGATAACCTTAAAGGATAAAAGGCTCTAGGATTTATGTTTCCAGTTAGGACTTTTTAATAATGTGAGGAGATGATTTTTTTTTTCTTGTAAGTGCATATAATGGTGTCTTGAGACAATGTTTTTTTATCTCCTCTTCATATAATTCACAAAAAAAAAAGCCTAGACCAGCAATATTTTTTTTTCCTGAAATCTAGGCTGATTTCACCAAAAGAAAAACCCCTCCAGCTTCATAAGCCAGTTTCCAATTTCCAGACCCCTCATACTATGCAAATCCTTCTTCCCTGTAAGATCCAGAATAATACTTATTATAGAGTTCTTACATACTCTTGGAAGCAATATTTCAAATCACAAAATCCGTTGTACTACAGGAGAAATAATTTCCAACAGGTGTTACTTATCACACAATTATATAATTAAGAGAAAAAGGTTAAGAAATAAGAGTTTTCTAATAAACTCTAGATTCTCTTTTCATCTCTTTACACAAGAATCTTCTACAGCCATCATTTGGAACTAGCTAGACAAAAAAAATCATCTTTGTTAATCCTCATGAATCAGACACATGATTCAATGGATTTCATATGAGAGTAATTCAATGCTGCTTACTATGAACAAGAAAAATGTCATGTCCATGATCTTACCCTTTACCGCTGGCACTCTCCTTTCTCTACAAATAACCATGTTTTTGGCAGTGATGCACAAACTTTTAAATATGTAGAAAGGTGAACTTGGAAAAGCAGACTTCCCTCTTATCAGTCACTGTTCTTTCAAAGTCAGGGAGGAGAAATACACACATTTCTTCTCTCACATTTTGACCTATATCAGACATTTCAGACATTGCTCCAGCCCTTAAAAAGTAAATGTTAGAATATCCCATAGCTCAAAATAAGAGGCTATGTTTACTCTGAACTGAAGCACATTTCCAAGAAATATTAGCATAGGTTTCTCAACTATTTCTTTCCTTTTAGATAGAAGAATTAGACAGAAGCATTAGCAAAATAACTATCCACAGTGTCTGGATACTTATTACTGTTTAAACTGAAATGCAATTCCTCCTGGTTTTACTTTGCAAAAGTGAGTTCACAAAATTTACACATTTTTCTTTCCTTTATAAAATAAATAGTGCTGAAATGTGTTAAATGTAAACTTAATATCAACAATAGAGTATTCATGGAGTCATAGAATGGTTTGGGGTGGAAGAGACCTTAAAGACCATATAAAATAAATATATGCAAGTCACAGAGCACTGGAACAGGTTGTCCAGAGCTTGTGGAGTCTCCCTCACTGGAGATATTCCAGAACTGTCTGGGCACAGTCCTGTGCCAGGTGCCCTGGGATGACCCTGCTTGAGAAGGTTGGAGCAGATGACCCACTGTGGTCCCTTCCAGCCTGAGCCATTCTGGATTCCGTGAGCAGCTGTTCACTGCTCATGAAGTTCTGGCAGTTTCCAAGGATGTTTCTATATTGTTGTTATTTAGAAACCATTTCTCAAAAAGAGCAGGAGAGGTAGCACTTCAGCACCATTAAATATTTTAACAGGCTCTACAGCCAATGTACTGTAAATGGCTTCATCAAGTACACCAGATTAAAATATATACACACACACACACATATTAAGTCCCAGGAGACTTACTGCACTTTCGTTAATCATTATTGAATTGCAACATTTTACCATTACTAAATGTATTAGTAGAAAGTATATTTAACTATTAAACAGTTTAAATCTTGGGGTTTTTAATTAAAAAATGTGTATTATAATATGACTATATTATTGTTGAATTTAATCTATGGACAGTCACTGAGGGAAATTATTGCAAACATCTCAATTACAATCTGAATGAAGAAAGGTCAATGCTACAGAACTCCCATCTGTTTATATTTGATGTTCCTTGCATTCATTTTACTTTGTTTTCAGGATTCTGGGGTTGGTTTTGTTTGTTTTTGTTGTGTTGATTTTATTAAAAAAAAAAAAATCACTATTTATATAAGACTATAATTTTGAGGCAATTTAAGGAAAAGACAATTTCAGAAATACGTATTTGAGGATGCCAAACAGACACTATAATTTTCAGAAGATGGTATAAAGACAGGCAAGTTACTTCTTCTCTTTCTACTTCAAATTACGTATGGTAACTTTGATCATTTTCTTGTCATTTAAGACTACAATTTATCACAATAGGGCAATTAATATTTTCAAAAATATGAGAAAGTTTGGCTAAGCCAAGACAAAAATGACGATTCAGAAGAAAGCACATCATGCATTTTGGAGCAGAGACTGCAGCTTAACAATGGTCAAATTAGGCTTATCCATGGATGTTCAAGAATACTAAATGCAAAATGACGACAAATATGTGAATAAATCAGAATGTCATGGCTTTCTCTAGGCCATGAGCTATACAGGATTAAAGAATTTTAGAAAATAGTCATGCTATCTGAATTATTGCTCTACCTGCAACAACAACTTCTATAGTGCTAATAATATGTTATAATATGGAAACAAATCAGACCATTTCAATATCTATGAATTCTATCCAATATGTTGTTCTGATAATTATTGTCCTGATTAAAAGAATTTTCTTAACCCCACCCCTGCATGGAAAACTCTATAAAACTCAGGCCTTATTGCCTACCATTGTGCCATTACAAGCACATCTGGCCTTGTTTTAAGTCCCTTTTAATATCTGGGATATCAACCCCATCTAACCTGCACCACCTTTTATTTGACTTTATTAAAAAAAGATATCAATCCTAGAGATACAGAAATATCTATTAAGAATAGAACACAGAAAAGTGTTTGGGAGGCTGGAGAAAGTATCAAAGTAAATACAAACATCCGCTTTTCCCTGGTCCCTTTCCTATGAGGAGCCCAAATCTCCGTTAGTCCTTTATAGCACATAATCTCATGCATTTCCTGGAGCAGAGATGATACTGATACTTCTTTATGAAGTGCCAGATAAATGGAAATAAATATTACTGTCTGTGTTGCAAGAACAATACTATATTTGTCAACACTTCCAGTTTTGGCTGACCCTCCTTGAGAAGTAATTTACCCTTTAAGAAGAATATTTAAAAGAATGGCTGGAAAAAAGGTAAAAAATTTTGACAAAAATGACACTATTGCCTCACAGCAGGGCACTGTAAAGCAATTCATATGAGAAGTTTTGTTCTGTCAGTCTTGATCTGTTCAAACCATGTTTATATTGGGTTTGATAGGCAGAGTGCAGAGCAGAGCCCTGGAAAGCAGTGCTTGCTCCTGGGTGAGCACAGCACAGAACAGAGCCCTTCAGGAATCCCAGTGGCTCCCCAAAGGGCAGCTCACAGGAGAAAGCAGTTTTCAAATGCACAAAATCTCCTCCCAAACAATATCAGGTGGAAAAAAAAGAAAATAAATTATTCAGGTACTATAAGAGCTCTGGTGACAGAACTCACAATGGCTGAGGAAATTCTTACATTCCAGCTGGGAGTGACTGGGAAAGTTAATTCCTACACCTTTCTAAAAGCTGTTTTACCATTCCAGCCCATGTTCCTCGAAGAGCCAACCCCTCTGCAAAGAGGCTCTAAGACAGCAGCTTTAGCTGGACTCCTGATCAGCAATGGATCCCCTGTAGTTTGTAAGCACCAGCTGGATACTGCCAGAATTCCCTGAGATGTGTGTATTGCACTAGGTATGAGCAGTTACTTTACAGGAGAGAATGTGCTTTCTCTTCTTCCCGGGCTGTGCCAAAGGGGGCAAAGTACTGGAATATTTTTTTAAAATTTAGCACCTTTCCATAGATATTCTGAGGAGACCAAGGCATGTCTCTCTGATTTTGAAAAACGTGCAGTGCAGAATTTGGTATGTATTCAAAAAATAGTTCTGCTAGTAAAAAATTAAATGGAATAATTAAAAATAGGTGAACTGTCAGAATTCAGTCCCCAAAAAATCACCTGATCGCTTGAAATGTGCTACCATCAAAGGATGTGGCTAAAATAACAGCCACTCTTATAGCTGAAAAACCTATTAGCTGATTCTTACTTCTTATTTTTTAACTAAATAATAAAAATACTTCTTTGCTAGCAATGAGCCCCAAAGAAGTGCTTAGGATCAAAGACTTTAACTATTTATGTAGCCAACCACTTTGCCATCACTCATTGTGATAACAAAGAAAGAAGTGCTTAGAAAGAAAGGAAAACAGAAGGTTTTAAGGCATCTCGAGGTCTGATGGAGGAGGTAGATTAAGGGCAAAAAAAAAAAAAGTCGTGATTACAAAGTACTGAAATTTTACTAAACTAGGAGCTTTTTTGACGTCAGAGAGAAATAAAGAGAAGCCAGGAGGCACAAAGAAATCCTGTTTAGTAATCCAAACATAGAGCAGAGGTGGGATATCACTGATGCAGAGATTGTGTGGGAACAGTTACGCCATAATCCCCTCGCAAGTCTCTATTTCACCAGCCTTGAGCATTTCTATTTTCTCTCCATCATTTTCTGACTGTCTGTTGGTTTGCCTCTTAACTCAAGCCTGCATAGGATAATGGGCTACAATTACATTAACCGCCTTTCATCTCAGTTTGAATTAAATTTGTTCTACGAGTCAGCAGGAAAATCTGTCCCAAGTCACTTTGCTTAAGTCAAAGAATAATAAACTCCCTCAGTCCAATAATTTAGCCAACGGTTTTAATATTGTGAAATATTTTTTGACTGAGAGATAATATCAACATTAGTATTTAAGAGGAAAAATTCAGTTACAACACTTGTCAGTAATATATGTAATTTTAAAAATATTTAAAATACAATCCCATCCTCAGTTGTTTTTGCATTCCTAAGGTCTTTTTTTCTCACTTGTTTTCTGATTTGGGTTTCTAATTTATGCAGAATTAAGGCTCTGATTTGTAACATTATCCATAATTTAGAAATGCAAAATATTTTAATGCCAATTGAAACACATTTCTGGTGACTAAAATGGTCCATCATGTCAGAAAAACAAAGTACTTGTTACATTTTCCATAAATAAGAGAGAGAAATCAACTCAGCACAGTGAAGAGATGAACTCTGAGGCAGATGGTCTTTGGGGAGTATCAGAGTGGAAAGAAATCCAAATAATTCACTCTTTAATTGTATTAAGTTTCCCTTCTGGATTTCTATTTTTAAAGAAAATATAACTGAAATGACCCTCTAATTTCAAAGTTCTACTTCTGGAATGACTTTGGAGAAGCATCTTAAGCACTACATCAATTTTGAAATGGCAGAATGTTTTGTAAACCATCTTGGATTTGCTTTTCTGTAATATTAATTTTATTTTTAAAAATGACACACGTTCAAAAGACAAAATATTGAATGGACAGAAACACCCAATGAGAAACATACAAGAACTATAGTGAAATACTCTGTTTTAAGAACAAAATGTGTGCCATTCAACCTCCTGCCACAAGAAAAGAAGACTTTGATAATCAAGCTTGGGTTCTGTGATCAAGAAGTACATTTTTCTGTGAGGAGTATTCATGAATATGCAATTTGCAGAAGACAAAGTTCACACAAAATGTTACCTGGTAGGTTTCTTTACAGTGTGTCAATAGAATGTCTGACAATCTACTATATTATGAGCATACTGAAAACAGATACATATCCCGTTTAGAAACACATAAAGCTGGACATATCTGCAGTGTAGCTGAACACATCCACCATGGAGAAAGATGATGCATCAGAATATTTGGGTTGTACTATTCAATGCTTCTTTGCTGCTTCTAGGCCTGCATTTAACTGAAATAATTCACTTTGCATTTCTACCATGTTTATAATAAAGCTATGTTAGTCACCATTTGTCTCATTCTTTTTTTCCCAATGAAAGAACTACTGTTTGCTGAATATTCATAATTTATTTAAGGTCAGTACTTAACATTTGTTGCAGGAAATGTCATTTGATGCAAACGTAACAGAAAATAGAAAGAATCAAGAGATTCTTAGGCTGAAGAAACTAAGTGTCCATTAAAACAATCGACATCCTGCGTCATAACAAGTCTAAAACCAACCTGTCATGTTACCATGGCTTTAACCACATAGAAGTGCTTAAGAACATTGACTAGACAATGAAACACAGGCCAATGAAATCCTAAAAAACTGAGCCCAGGGAAAGCTCTAACCAAAGCTTCCAAAGCACAAATGTCAAACCATTTATTAAATCACACAGTTAACTATTCTCCAAACACGCAAGAGCAAAAGCAATAAAGTAATGAGACAGGAGAGGTTTCAGGAAAGCCAATGACAAAAAGACAAAAGCATTAAGAAAACAGAAACATCATGAAGTTTTGGCCTTTTTGTACACTAAAAGCAGGGTTGGAAAATGCATTTGATTTTATACACGAGGGTGGCATAAATACAACAGAAAAAAGGTGGAAAAAACCCTAAAGTGCGAATGAACAATAAAAGTATTTCCTTTAAAAAAAATGCATATCTTTCACAAATAATGGATTTACATAATTCCCACTTCTGAACAAAGAGTTATTTAACTTACACCTGGTTGGCACTGAACTGCAGTGAAGTTGCTCATCTGTTTAGATGTGCTATTACCTCTTCTTTTATTCATAAAATAGAGGAGGCAATCTTTTTGTTCAACATGAAGGATTTATTTATATATTTTTTCTTCTTACAATCATCATTTGTCCCTTCAACATTACCTTTCCTCAAAAAAAAAAAAACAACTTTTACCTTTACCAAGTACAGAAAGCAACCAGAAATAATAAAGAGAAGGAAAATGAATGAATGAAGAGAAGCCAAAGTATGGGGAGTGAAAAGGACATTGTGAACTTATTTTGTCAAACTCTTGCTGCTATTCCATACATGGCAAATTACACCCAGCCTCCCAAGAGCAGGGCAAAGTAGAAGTAAACCATATGTTCCCCAATTCTTACCAAATCAGGCAAATATTCCCTCTTAAAATCAAGGAACAAGGTGTTATCATGTGTTAAAATATTTATCTGAAGCAGGGCCCAAATCTGAGATTAAATCAACACTACACATAAGAGAGGATAAAATGACCTAAAGGAGAACAGGATTAGAAAGTCATTTTGCAGCATCTGTTAGAAAGTAATTGCTGCCCTTATCTCCTTACGGATCTTGTAAGAACTCATTTCCAGGACAAATATTTATTTTTTTTTTAAGTTAAACCTTCTTTATGAAATCTGATTTATTAAATCTCTTTCAGCATAACTGACTGTTCCTTTACCCTTTAATACTTATCACTTCTCTGTGAGCAGCCCCAAATCTTTCCTTCCAGGACAGTGAGCCCTTTTGGACACATTTCTTACATTGCTTTGCCAATCTCACTGCTCTCCCTTTGGCCTCCTGCTGTAATTCAGTATTCCAAACTTTATCATTGCTCTGTGCAACGCTGGAAGAAAAGTCTTGTGGCAGAACAAATTTTCAGATGTGATTATAAGTTTGCTTTGGTTCTAAATCAGACTCCTGACACTATTTAAAACAGCTTTCCTAGCTAGGTATTTACTCTGACTTCTAATACTTTGTTCTTTTCTTAAAATGCTGAAAAATTCCTTTTCTTGTAATACAAAAAAACAGATGGAGAACTAAATCTGTGAGTCAATCCTTCTGAAGTGATAATCTAATAAACCACTCAGGCTTCATTGCTGAAGTTTGGGATAACATCAGGGTTCTTGGATTGATTTATGTCCTTGTAATCAAGCTCCCCAGCCCCATTAGCCAGGAAGATAGATAAGGAATACCACTTAATTTTCAATACATCCTGAAGAAAAAAAATAGAAACCTCAAAGCGTGCAAAGTTTATGCATCTTATTTTATATTTTGTACTTTCTAATGGTGATTATCCAGTACAAAAGAAGAATAAGGGAGCATTACTAATATTTAAGACATCATTATCTTTCATCTGGTGGGTACAGACAGAAGTGGTCCTATGCAAATAGTTGTTGCCTTATCAGTTATTACTCCCTGAAACACCCTGCATATGAGAATTTACTTTTGGTGTCAAACGTTTTGAGTTCATAACATAAAAGGTAAAATACTATAGACACTTTCCATAATGTTTATTTTATGCTTTCAACAATGTTTATTTGAACTTACTGTCTTTTCAGATTTTGATTATTTTACATTATTCATGTGAGAATGCAGGCTGAGAATGAAGGCAAAGAAAAATAAAAGGCAGTTTATGTAAGCATATGTGTCTACATATGTTCATCCTGCAGAATTCATTATCCCAGGTAGCCTACCTCCAGATTTTTAAACAGGAATTATACAAATATCCTTCTTAAACAGACAAAATTGCTAAAAGGAAGAATAACAGTACAGGTAACCACATTAGGTTTCACCAAGCAACTAAAGAATAGGACGTGGACCACAACACAGTTGTTGAGTTAGTTGTTGAGGACTTCAAGCAGCACAGTTTTTATTGCCTCCTAGTTTTCCTTGTGTTACTTGTTAAAGTACATTTCAAGTACCTCCAGTTTTCTAAGCAGAGCCCTTATCTACATAACAGAATGAAAAGAATATGTCATTTTAGTTATCCCATCATTAATGCAGCAGTGGCACAGAAAGCTCCTCCTGCACTTGCTGCACTTGGGACAAGGGGAAGCATGAGGACGTGGGCTCTTCTGCAGCAAGTGCAGACATAGAATTGAGAGTCAAAGAAGAAGTGGAAAGAAGATCCAACACAGAAGAAAACCTGCATGACTTCTAGATGTCTGCACACACAACTGCAGCAGAAGGCAAGTTTTTTGTGACTGGCAAAGCTTCTCAGACTGAGGGCTCTTTAGGCACAATTTAGCACTGTGTAATTGATGTGTTTAGTCTATAAAATTATAAGAAGCTTCATGGAAAAAGAAATGAGAAATAATGCATTTCTCAATCCCATCCCTTAATACAAAACCACATTTCTGAGTTCTGTCTATGCACAGCTTTAATCTTTTATGTGCGTTATTTTAACATGCTCAGCAACTCCTGAAGCAATTTAAAACTAATAACTGCCAACAATGTGAAACAAAATGTTGTAACTTTAAAACCAGAAATATAACCATTGCAGCTAAATTTTCATCTATATGTAAAGGTATACAATTGACTGAAAGAGAAAACAGACAATGAAAGCAGCAGTAGGAAGATGCATATTACTTCTATTAGAGACCATAAGAGGAAAAGAAAAGCAATCTTTCCATCACCAGGAGATTTCTAACAAGTAGTGTCTTCAGTACTCACCTGACCTAGCCTTTCCTTATTGCTGTACAAAAACTGCTCTTCTTCCCTTTTTTAGTAAATAAAATGAATAAATATCACAAGCTGAAGCTGAGAGATATATCTATCAATGGGGGTTTCATCACAATGTAGCTTCATTTCTTCCACTTATTTCTAAGGTTTTGAAAATAGATTTTAAAATAAAAACAGGGCAGGGTATTTTGTGCAAGTTGGGGACTGAGCAATCCATATCAAGCAAGATAAAGAGGCACTGTTTCAATTTCAAACTTAGCTATGTGTTGATAGCTTGGAGAGAGCTGTGAGCTCTCACGCTGGCACTTGTTTTCCCCATTGCTACCTACACCCCTGAACAAGCTTAATGACAAATTGATTAAACCAGATGTTTCTTTCAACTCTAACAACTCTTGCACCAGTTCCTAATTACCACACTAATGGCCTATCGGATGTAAATTATAAGCTCAGATCTACACTGCACAATGGATAGTATTTAATCTGTGGGTTAAAATGTGAAAATAATGATGACATTTTCAAGAGCTTTGAAAAGTCACAAGCTCTGTAGATCTACCAAGAACTTGAGATTCACAACATCTTTTTTTTTCAATTCATTTCATTAAAAAGAATTAAATGTTGGGATTCCTATATACATTGAACTTGTGCTCTGAAAATAAGGGAAATGTGGATGTTTAGGATGGACCTATTTAGAAAACTGTTTTCCTTTGAAAAAGTATGTCCACTGCAATGTATTGACTTGGACAGCACAAGCCCTGATAGCAGACACACAAATACAGTCCCTTCAGTCTTTGCTCAGTCCTTGTCAAAATTATGTGATCACATGGCTGGATTAAGCAGCATCAGCAACACAACCATTTTCAAGCTACCAGATGCTACCTGGAGTATTACAAATCTGGTTTTCAACAGAAAACAACTCTATAATAGCTAATATTTCAGTTAACTGCGAATTGTAAAATCAGTATGACCTTCAAATCGCTCGACCTGATTTTCTTTTAAAATGGCAACTTTAATACAGTTTCTATTGAAATATATTATTTTTATTGTAAATTCTTCTTGAACACTTTCTCTGTCCAGCTTAAAAAGAAAACCTGGAGCGTTGAAGAGGAATGTTTTACATCAGTTACACTTAGTAAAGAGATACATGTTGTGATGTTTAAATTCCCCCTCACCACCCATTAAATATATATTTTGAATTTTCCACTTACTGAAATAGTAAGGGAAATTGTTATTTTGACAGGCAATATCCTAATGCTTTATTTCAATTGTAAAATGTCCTGATAGTTCAAGAGATAACTTCACTCAAGTGATTCCTATGCATACTTCCTACTGGATTTAAAGTTATTTTACAGTTAAAAAAAATTAGTAGAGTTCAGACTATATTTAATCAAGTATCTCAGATGGAAAATTATGTGTATCATGAACATAAAAACACACTAAATATAGAACAGGTCAAATAATCCCTTAGTCATTTCAATTTAAATGGATTTCTCTTTACATTAAAAGAGAAAAGAATATTTTCAGTCATTTAGAAAGCAATAATGTCAATAAGTGCTATTCATCATTTACTGAGAATCAATGCCTTGTGCCTCAGTGAACACTGTCATTTCACAAAGATACAGCCTTGGTGGGTTCTGGGGGACATCCAATATATTTAATCAGCTCACCATAGAGTCTTCACTGCCACAAACCTCAAATAAAGGTCAGAATTTACAGGAACATGCGAAACTCACTCTGTGCAGAAAGAGCTGGGGTTCCTTTGAAAGGATCTCATTTTTACAGAAGACTTTCAAAGGAGAAGAAACCACAATATACCTGTGCCCCACAACAATTCTTTCTTGTTTTGCTCACAAATGGAGTTTCCATTAAAGAGTATTTAATTCTGGCAGCACATAATGAGATACCAGTTCTGTGCATTGAAATCAATGTCTGTAATGAACTCATAATACTCTTTACAGTATAACTGTACTCTTTAAACTTCAGCCAACCAAACCTCATTTGTGCTGATCATCATTTCAGGAAAATGAACCAATTCTCCTTTCTCTCCAATAAAATACTGTAAAAAATTCTTGCTAGCTCCTCAATACAGGAATGATTCAGGGAAAAAATTTCATTAAGGTTTTTTACTGCAATATATTTAAGTGGTTCTGCCAGAACATGTTATCTATCTACCCTTGCTGGAAACCACAGGAGAAAGGTGAAGCTGTACAAAGCTCATAAACAATTAATATAAATAATAAACTGAAAACTGATGGCTTTACACAGCCAAAGCTATCTAAAAATAAATAAATTTTGATTAAGGGGACAGCAATACTGCTATAAACCCTTCTTTTCAGTTCTTGTCCTTACTCCCTGTCCCTACCAGTGAAAAACTGCCTCTGCCTAAGGTGCTGATACAGGCTATGATCAGCAAGGATGGGAGTGTGTCAGGAAACTCTTTGGCTTTCCTCCTCAGCTCTTTTCCAGCATAAAGGACAAATAATGATACATCATATTCTGATGAACCATTTTTAAGTTTTTTCTGTCTTTCATATAGTAGCCAAGATCTCCTTAGGAAGACCAAAAAATTAAAATCACTCAGATACACTTGATTTCTCAAATTTGTACATGTACTAAAGCTGAGCAGTGTTTGTGCTTCATGAAGGCAAAAATAATAATATATGTCAAAGTCTTTGGTTTAATACAGAGTCCATGAAAAACTGTATTAGCAACATTTGTTTTCTGGAAGATGCTAACCTGGGAAATGTTTTGTCCTCCATAAAGTATTGTAGGAGTGTTGGAATTCTATTTGGTATTTGGCCTAAAAAGCAAGCTGTGTGCTGAACTGCATCTGTCAATTAGGTGATGTAACTTTAAGAACTATTTAATGAAGTCCGAGATGGCTGTGGCAGAGTTCTCAACAGCTGCATATGATCAACCAATTATGAAAGAGTTTATAATGTAAACACCATGATTAACCAATTATCATCTGACAGAGTGCCATCACCTGCGGAAGGTTACAGACTTAAAGAGGTATAATTGTATGCGTAGATGAATAAAGTGCCTGTTCTTGCAAGCTTCTGTGAAGTCATCTTGGCAGGTCATAAACCTCGTCTCCCCTGTCTTTATAGGAGTGTTTACTCTTAAATACTTCTTTAAAGAAATCTCCTTAAATATTACTCTTCCACAAAGGAAATGGCACTTTCCTCCCTAGTGCTCCATAGTTAATTATCCAAAGCTGACTCCAGCAGCAATAACAGTGAGGCAGAGGGTTGCTGCTGTAACACAGCATACATTGAATTAAATCAGTTACAACAGAGCAATAAATAGTGGAATATATGCAGAACTCCCAGAAATATCTGAATTTGTCAGTCACAACTCAGCTGAAGGGTTTTTTTCTGATGACAGCAAGATGAGTAGCCAGAAAAGTCATTGATAACTTTTTTTTCATTCTATAAAGAGAACCACTTTTCTTTAACCAAAACAGTAAAAAGGGCCAACTAGTTTCATATTCCACTGCAAATCTATATTATTTTGCCTCCCTGCCTGCAGCAAATATTCTGGCTTTCAAAACTGGAAGTGAGGCTTTGGATTCAGAGGAGATGGAGGATTAAGCATTGTCACCTTTGAGATTTAGAAAAAAAAATAAGGTATCTTTTTAATTCTTAAAAAAAAAAAAAAAAAATCTTCCAGAGCTAATTTTATGGTGTAAAGTCTGAAAAGAAAGATTTAACAGACTTCAAAGAGGGAAAACTGCCTAGGGAGAAGACTGACTTCAGTGTCTCCTTAGGAGGGGGATGTGATGGAACACGAAGAGCATCAAAACTGAGTGGATCAGAGACCAAATCCACAAAGAGACGCACGAGCTGCAGTGCTTGTCTCACCACCAAATTGTTTGATACCCAGTTGCTCAAGTAGAATTCCAAAACCCAGAACAACTCCCACAGCTGCCCATACAGCACACAGGTTGTATCCATGGGAAAACACAGCTGGAGACATTCTTAGCCACCTAAGATGTGTTCTGTATGACTGGGAGTTACAGATCAAAGCCATTTACTGGACTTAAGCGTGTAAACAGTTTCTCTGGCCAGAAGTGGCTGGAACAGAATACTCACTGGGCAAGTGAGAGACATACAGGACATCAGCTGGGCAAGCTGCTACTATCTGAAAAATACCTGGAATCTGACTGCAGGTGGAGTGAATATTGAAGATATAAAATGGTTAGATGAGGCACACAGGGCATGCAGATTAGGGGAGACAAATGGTTGGTAGAAACACATGGTGAAAAGCATCTCCACTGTCAGCAACATCCTACAAGTTTTTTCTGGAATCTGAACAACACTGTTTTACAAGAAATTCTCCAGTCTCCTTTTACATCTTCTCAAAGAAGCAATGCCAAGGGACTATGTAACTGCAAGCACCTCTCCCCTAGGCTGGTGCTTTATGAGAAGAGATGTTCACACTGACTTCTGGCTTATGTGACTGACCCTACTCAGCCTCGCTAACTCTTACCTGCAGTTCTGGTCCCAGACACAGAGGAGCATTCCCAGGTGCCTTCACTGCACCTGAAGGATACAACCCAGCACAGCCCCATCATTTTCAACAGCTTGAACTGGAGGGAGGGAGGGAAAACCTCAAATTGTAAGTCTTTGCACCCTATTCTGACCCTGTCTGAGACTAAGGCAAAGCACTGTACTCTGCAGATATGTGCAATTTTGCTTTAAAGCTAGCTCTAGGCAAGATGTAAAGCCAGTCCAATCCACAAGGCTCTTTGCCTCCTCCTTCTTTCTGAAAACAAGCACAGACACTAAGGTTACAGCTTTGCTAGAAAACAAGAAAATCAGACTCAATCATAAAGCAGTTTTATGGCAGTCATGACCTCCCTTCCCCTCTTCCCAGTAATTTTTCCATGGGGCACAGTCTATGCCTGTATCTCTTTTTCCTGTAATGAGTAAACATCAGCATCACTCCCACTCCTAAATTCATCTCGGTCCAGACTCAATACCTAACTGAAGGCAGAATATTTATCTGCACCTTATATTTAGCTTTAAATATTATGGGTCTATTTCAAACCTAAAGAACTTCCAAACTTCCCTGTTCTTTCCAGCTATGCTACTTTACTGTAATGAAACTAGCACACAGAATCATTCCCTTACCTGTACACCTCTAGACAATTGAGACTCTACTAACACTTAGCACCAAAAATTACTAGCAATTTATAACAGATGCATTCTGAGCACTGGAATTCAAAAAGGTCTCACTGGCATGTCCTCTGTGAAAGACATGGGCAGCCAGCCCTGCTCCATTGATTCACTGCTATAATGTGCACTAAAAAAACCCAAATTATTCAAATGCCAATCACTGAATGGCATGGCTATTCCACTGAAGGAACAATTTTTAAAAACAAGGTATTTTGATTCACTTATTTGGAAAGAAAACCCAATATATTATAAAAAATATATATTTTTCAAGTAGGAAACCAAGCAGATATAACTTAATTAAATCTACATGTAGCATGCATACTAACATAAACCAGTGGGCACAAAACACAGGGACACTGCTTACATGTCTATTTCATAGCCAAGAATATCTTAAAAGTTGTAAAAAAATACCTGTTTTGCCCTGCACTTTGCATTTATGGAGGTAGCCTGAAGAGGAAGAAATGATTATAAAAATCCTTAGGCAAACTGAATGCCAGGAGTGAGGGAATTCTGGCCTACAGTGAGTTATGGGCAATCCAACCTTATAATCAAAAAGCCAAATTCATTTACTCTTATGAAAAAGAAACCCTCATGCCCAAGCTGCTTCCTGTTTTCCAGACAATTAGTACCAAACTCCAAAAGATAAAAGCCGTATTTCACAGGAACAGAACCTCTAAGAAAATGTACAGGTATCGTTTCTAATGTAGCTCTTGACGAGAGCTATCTTGCTAACACAACTGGTTTTACACTGCAATACCAATATTGCAGCATTCCCCAGATGTCACACATGCTCAGCTGACCAACAATGAGGTACCAAAAGCTCTCTGCAAGGTGTTTGCAGCTGCTCCCTAAGCCAGTGCATCCTTCTCCTTTCCTCAGTGGAGACACTGCCCTCTAGGAGTGACACGGGACACTCAGACTCGAGACCTTCTCTATTTTTACAAAGTTGGGCAATGTCCTGAATAAAATGCAATGTTTGGAAGTAAGAAAATATGGTTTTATTTACAGACACTCTGCAACTCTGAAAGATCCCAGAGAGCCTCATGAACTTTACATATCATGAACTGAATGTACCAAAGCAGAGAAGGGGAGTCTACTGCAGAGCACAAGGAAGAAAGCCCAAAATCAACAAAAAGGCTGAGCGACATACAATAATGCCAAACCTCATATTTCATATTTCTTCAAATTCTAGATCTCAAATGTCTCAAGTGCCTTCTTAGATTTTAAGCCATTAGAGTGAATTTAGCTCATGTTCTGATGCTTTGATATTAGACATACTGTTTAAATGAAAGCTGCAATTTAAGCAAAAATGATTGATGCCAGAAATATGAATTAAAGAAAAAAAAGGATCTAAAATCCTTGATAGATCTGGCAATAACTACTACATGTGGAGCAGAAAATTAGTACATTTATGACATATATTTAATGTTGAAGTAGGAGTTTTATTTTATTGTTCTCCTTAGAAACCCAATGATCCAGGTCTGTGAGAAGCAGCTGAGGGCTTTAACCTGCCCTTACAGAAGCAAACTGAAATTTTTAGGCAGTTACACAAGAAGAAAGGAAGTTGCTAAACCCACAGAGATCCACATGACAGACTCTGCTGGAATTATCCTCGAAACATCACAGGTAATGCACTAACAGGACTGGCACATCCAAGTTTTCTGTTAAACTGGAAACGCAAGGACTGGACTCAGCAAGAATAAGTTAAAAACACCTCATATCAAATACAACCTGATACAGTGAAATATGGCCAAATGTTAGAAATGAGGGGGAAATATTGAAAACAGGGGGGGAAAATGCTGTTCCTCTAGCATTTTAAACCACTAAATATTATATTTTCTAATTTCACTTTAGAAAACTACCAACCATCACAGTAACCAGTATTAAATGTATTCTACCCTTGATCAGGAAAAGGCAGTTCTTCAGTAGAATAAGGGGGTTTTAAATTACATTTCCAGCAACTACAATCTCTTTTTGTTTGTTTATTTGTTTTAGGGGTTTGTGCATGTGTGTATTTTGGAAAGGAATTTCTAGTAAAGCAAATTATTAAATAATTGCTGTCACTTCTTCCCCTACTGGAAAGCAGGAAGGGGAGTTCAGAGGAAACAGCAGGGATAAATTTGCCCCACTATCAGCAAGTAAAGCTGCAGTGATGTCAAATACAATAATTGACTCATAACCCAGTATATTTTTACCTGCCTTTTCATCCGGTAAGATGAATTTTACCCCTCTGTGGAGGGAAATCATACAGAAGAGCAGAGCTGGATATTTTTAAATCTTGTTCTTATGCAAATCAGACTATCAATAAGTGCTTATCATTTATGTACAGATCCTTACATTACTAAATAGCTGTTTAAAGCTTGCGTACAGGGAAGATTTTACTAAATAAGTAGGATATATTTTTATAAATAAAACAGTATTTTATCCACTTCTTCAAAAGTAGTAACAGTAATGGCTAAGAAATTAATAGTCTGAATATTTATTAGAATAAAAATTTCATTCTGGAATTCCCTAGATCTATACATTTTATAATATTAAATTTAGCTTTCTTACAACTACATAAAATATACTATGAAATATGAGACTAAAAACAAGGATATTTTTTCCTCCAATAATTTATTTCCAGCTAGTATTTCTTCACTGCAGAAGTTTTGAAGCCAAATTTTAGTCCTGTTCTTACACGGCTTTCTGGTAGATCTTTTTTCACACACCACCACAGATGTTCTCAACATTTTAACATTTTCCAGTTAAGTAAATTATTATGAATTATCCCTGGGAACTGAGATACACTAACATGATACCTAATGAGCCCACCATCCAAACACACAGTTTTTGACACATCCAATAGCCTGAAATTTGCCCCAGTGGAAAGTGCTACACAAGAGGGACTGATTTCCTCCTCCCAATCCCACAGCAATGGCTGGGAGTGGGAATACAGTGCAATAAATGTTACAGGACAGCCAGTAAACCCTGACAATTTGAAAAATTCACTATGAAATCTTGTTTTTACCGAGGATTTGTCACCCTGTAACCTGACCAGATGCTCATAATCCCTCCAGACTTACAGGAGATGACAAAAGCTACAGGACACATGGCCAGGTGAAAGTCTTTGCTTGGAAGAGCCCAGAAATACTGAGACTTCACAAAAATTATTGAACTATTCAATTCCATATTTTCATATTTGTCTTCTTTGCATCTAGCAAAATTTCTCACTGAACTTGGAAATATCCCTTAGCATATTCTTTACATTTCCACAGGCCTGTTTCCTGAAGAGTTATCTGTGTATAATCCTGCATATGGATACATTTGGAAACTAAAACTTCTGTAGATAGAATTCTATGAGGAAATAAAACAAGTAGCAAGTAAGGCAAGTGTTAGACAAAACTAAATAAAACTACATTGAAATAATAGCTTTTACCTAAAAATATGCTTTAAGTCAGTATGATTCTCATATCACTATAGATAGCATATTTTGTTATCAAAATAAAGGGGGAAAAATCTAAATATTGTTATTTGTATCTGATTTTAATGTTTCACAGTTTACTTACTTTGAATAATGAAACCACTCTAATCATTTAATCCTGATTAGGAGAGTGAGTACTACAAGTTTTTACCAACTGAAACTGCTTACTTAAAGGAAACAAAAACATTAATTTTTGGATTAAATATGATCATGTGTCATTAAAGTATCATTGTAAAATGGAATGCAAATATATGCTCAAAACTGCTTTACAATGGTAATTTTGATTTAAAATGACACTGTGCTTCATGTTATCCAACAGCACAATTCAGAAATTAATACAACTGAGAGATGGGTATATGAAAAAGTATATATAAATTTTTTAAAATCTAAAATAAAGAAGATCTTCCATAAAAGCAAAAAGCTCTTCAGGTATGGAGGGGAAAAGAAGTGTTGTAGCTTTCCTTGGTTTCCTAAAAACTCTGTTCCCAAGGCACAGGATGTACTTCACATGATGAGCAGCGAGAAGAGGGGAGGAGGAAGAGATGGAGGGAGGGGAGAGAGAGAACACACAGCCCTGCAGCTATGACTGTTTAATCAACAGCATTCTTGACAGGAATATAAATCTAAGTTTCACACAGAACAGCTAGAGTTTGGGATTTTCACACAAATCCTTATTTTAGAAATCACAGGGTTATAGGTTTGCTGCTGAGATTGCACAACAGCCTAACTAACCAGTAGCAAAAAAGAAATAAAAAAACCCTTCAGAGCAATGGAGAACAGAATTCACAGTCTGAATCAAGGTCCAGATGACTTATAGAGAATATAATAAAGAAATAAATAAAAGTAAGGCATCTAGCTGATTTAAATTGATTCTTATCTTCTTGATAAGGACTGCACATGTATATTCATGATGTGTTACTTTCATCTCCTAATATTTAAAGGGAAATAGTTAAAAACAACATTTGACTGAAATGTCCATACATGAACTGATCTCTAATCCAAATTAAGCATTAGAGTGAAGTAACAAATCCTAAATGTATCTTCTGATGGCATGAACTCCAGCTCTAAATCGGTGATTATTTGTTTTCTGCAGGTTATCCACTGATCTTAACAATGAGTGTTTTGTGCTGAAGTTTTGTCTTAAATAGTCTCCTAATACGATCAAAGTGCCAAGGACTGAAACTGGTCTATTTCTACATGTGCGGTCATAAACTAGATGGTCTACACAGCCTTCTATTTTTATTTTTCTGAATTATCTTTTTAAAGACCAGTAGCAGGAAAGGAGTTTAGAGCAGAAATTCAATTTTTATTTGTGTTTATGAACCCAACAAATGTGAGTGTCACAATCTAAAATGTCATCACAGTCAAAAAAAGAATTGAAAATGTCTGCTCTACAGATTTTATTTCATAAAAAACACCCTCCAACATTTAGAATATCAAATGCTTCAACACCAAAGCTTGCCCTAGATAAAACTTTGGTCTATGTGTAAATCTAGGTGGGGAATGTATAGCATGTGACAAAACCAGGGATTTTCAGTTTAAAAATAACCAGGGATTGAGTCTGAAACAGTAATTTTAAGTTTACCCTTGAAAAGTCAATATTCAAATTTCCATTTCCTTTGCCTTGTGGAACTGCTGCAATGGCTGACCAGGAAAATCCACAACCAGGAAAACATTTTCTCTTCTAGTTCAGTAAGTGAATCTTTGACAAGAGACAAACTCAGGACAGCAGACTGATACAGCTGAGCAGCACAACCCACCACGTGAGTCAAAATTCCATATCAGAGTGGAAAAACCAATAATTAAATGGACCCAAGACAAAGGAAAACAGTAACAACATAGGTACATTAAATACAGATTGGGGGAAAGGGCTATTAAAAGTGCCTCAGGTGAAGGGTAGTTGGTGGCGTTAGGAGCAAAGAAATTGGCTTTTGTGGTTCAAGTGTTACAAAGTAGAGGAGTAGTTGCTGGGTTTTATCTTTCCATTCTCTGCAAATAGGCAGAATGGCATCGATGTAAGTCCAGAGCGTGGTGGTAATTAAATCACCCATTAACATCTAGAACTGATTGTTTGGACACGAAAAGAAGGAAAAAAGAACTTCTCAGTGAAGACTTAATTCAGAGTTTAAAAATATTATCACTCCAGCTTTTGCCATGATAAAAATTCACCATTTAGTCCTAACCTTGATTTCCATCTCACCCTGAGACTCCTCAATTGTCTGGACAAAAGGCCTCAAGGTGGCACAGAAACAGCTCACCTTCAGCACAGCTTTGCCACCAACATACACACAGCCAGGCACCAGGAATTCCTGTTTCCGGCCTATTTATCAAGCAAAGTGTCAAGGGTGGGACTCAAGCCCGTTCATTAAGTGTATCAAAGACAAATTCACAAATCTGGTGAAAGCAGATGCCTTGTGGCAGCCAGACAGAACCTTCTGGCACATCTCCCTGCTGGAATGGAATATGCTGCATTCATTTGCCTTTTCCCCAGGTCCAGCTGACATTGCTAAGATAATTTTGTTGCCAGACAGTATTAAAATAACTATAATTGTGAAAGGAATAAGGTTTCTATTGAATAACAGAGTGCACAGGATAGAATGTGTTGAAAGGAGCATCTTTAAATGTAAGGCTGTTCATAATTAACTTGATTTCCTCCTACTTGACAAGTTACTTCTCCTACAAGTTATTTCTCCTACTTGACAAGTTACTCCATTTTAGCACTTTATTGTTCTTAGTACTCCATTTGTTATTCTCTATCTGAAGTTCAAACCCTTCCTCTAAACACAATGAGCTATTCCAATACAAAACAAGATACTCTGATTGTTCTTTCCATGACAAGTCTACACATTCCTCTGGTCTAGAGCTAATGAAGTGGGGAAATGTCTGAAACACTGTGCACCTTAGTAAGGTTCCAAAACTCAAAAAATCTTCTCAGTGTAGATTCTAATCAAGGTATGTGACAAATCTAATTAATATAACTACCAATTTCATATTTATTCTTTACTTACAGGAATCTTTTTAAAACCCTAAGAATAAGGAAGACAACTACATGTAATTGTCCCATTTTTTCTTCCAATATTTGGGGGTTTTTTAAAGTATATGTGTTGTCTGCAAAACATTACTAATATTTGTGATGTAATTCTTTAACTGAAGTCTACGAAATACTGAAATTTCCTAAGAAATGTAGGGAACAAATAGATTCACCACTAAAGCACTTTCAAATCAATTACAAAATAAAAATAAATATATAAATAAAATAAAGAAATCAACAAAAAAACAGAGAAAAAAGTGATTATCCACCACTCGTGAATTGCAACAACTTTGGGCTACATTTAATTGTACTCACAGTTGACACTGGTCTCCTTTGATTCCCTTAGTTGTGCAGAAACATTTTCCTGTTTGCATGTGGCATATATTTGCATGTCCACTGCATGTGCAAGCTGTAAAATCAAAAAGGAAAAATGAGATTTCTTCACCCACATTATACTTTAGAACTAAAGAAATTTTCACAGATTTCAATACTTGATCCTAAACACACTTCCTACAAGCTACCTTAAAATATATATTTATTACTACTTCAATTATAAGAGATTTTTCCACAAAATGTAACTAGCACATCATTTAGTTTATTTTATGCAGTTAAAAACTATTTATGTGTCATTAAGGGCTCTCCTCCACACCCTTAACAACAGCATTTGGAGAACAGACATTAAAATCTACCAGTTCAACTGCAATACAGGATATTATTAATAACGTAATGTACCTTTTCTATTCCTGACCAACAACTAAATTCATTTCGTTTCAAATGTCTAATTAAAGTATTGTTGCAGGTTTTTGGTAAAATGTATAATTAGAATGCTTCCTTTTGACAAAAGTGAACAAAAACTTTGAAACCATCTGAACAGAGGTAGAATTAATACTACTTAGTTTACAACCAGAATTTTGTAGAAGCAAGAAACAGGCACCTTTCCAAGCACCTGAAGTTGGAACACAAGTGGAATCACAGGAACATCACCCTGGTAAGCTCCGTGGCTGCAGGAATTCTCTCTGCTCAGTCTCTCTTGCTGCCTGACAGATTCTTACCTCAAAACAAACCATACTTCAGTCCCTGAGCTTTCTCTTTGCTTGTTCTGCCTGTGTTTATTTGAATTACTCTGTTGTTTAGGCAGCCATCCTTTGTTCCTAACCAAGTGTACAGAACTTAGTCATGTCTGTCTGGGAAAGGTGTCACTACATCCCCACATCACACTGGAATAACTACCTGCTAATATTCACACTACACTCAAAGTCTTTCTTTAACACAAAGTAACTCTGAACCCCCCTTGATGATCATATTATGCTTTCACTGAAGTTTTAATTATGACTAAGATAAAAGATTTAATATATGGGGTTCTGCTTGGGAAGACAAATGATATTAAGTGGTGATCTGTATAAGATAAAAGTGTATTCTCCAATTTATAATCTAATATTGAGTTGCTATCAGAGATGGAGTTTTAATGCTCCTATTCTGCTGATAAGGAATAACACACAACAAATCCTTCTGTGTGTCCCATCCCATACACCCTCCCACCTCTGCCACTGCCTAAGCCAAACAGAGAAAAGGGTAATAACACAGAGTAGAACCACAAGTATAAGATATTATTGACAGAATATGTCAGTTTGAGAACTTCAGTGCTTTGTTCTGCCCTCAGAGCTCATTGAACAGCTGAAGCTGAAGGGGCAATCCTCACTGAGGAGGTGTTAGGCATTCCAAGTGCTGCAAGAAACACATACTAGGAATTTCCATGCAACACACAGAAATACATGATGGTTTTCTCTCTTTCATAACACAACTCTACTGAAAAATACCTTCAGTTACCACAGAGTCCTACATTTAGTGATTTTGCTGTCACCCTTACAGTCTACAGTAAGTGTTCATTGAAGTGCTGCTACTGTGTAATCAGCTGTTTTCCTGAATCCAGTCATGGTTTCCACTCCACATTTATGGAATGATTCTTTAGGCACTTCAAGCTGGAAGAGCCTCTTCACTAAAGTTAATTTTAATTGTGTGAATCTTTGCCATACTTTCAGTGAAAAATAAAAGAGTATATACTTAACAGCTTATTCTGCTTGTGGTTAATTGCTCTTAATGGTGATGCATCATTATAGGACAGCACAAAAGTTATATAGGAACTGAAAGGTGAATTTCAAGTCATATTCAGAAAACTGTCAGTATATTGACAAATATAGAAGCTATTGCAAACTAACTTTACTTGATTACTCCCACAATTCTTGCTCACTTAAGAGGAAGTAGACCACAAATGTGAAAGTGGAACTTCCTTCACTTGAGTAGGTTTTTTTGTGTAAAATTATTTAAGACCAAAGTTATAAAAACCTTTGGTCACCATGAATCTTTGTCACTTTCTTGGGGGGAAAAAAAACCAAAACAGCAACCAAAAAAAACCCCCCAAAATAAAAAGGGTAAAAATGGATTATGCAGTAAAAGTAACAGATGTAACAGACAGCAACAACTATGTGAGACTTTGTGGAAAACTATTTCCTCTGTCAGTTCCAGCAGGACTCATATACCCAGTCCATGAAATGATGGATAAATCAAACTTTTCAGCAGCCTTTATCCCCAGGGACATCTAAACCAAAACAGCTCCCATACAGGCCCAAGGCCCTTCAGTGTTCTATGTGCTCCCTCACACAGCAATCCCAGGGGAACTCCTCCCAGTTGAACTACATCAGGTTTTACACTTTGTCTTTGGAGTTTACAGGATTCTGGGGAGTCATTAACTACTTAAAAGTCTGAAAAAATTAATCCTCCCATAGACTCCTATCCAAATTATGACCTGTGTGTATTCACAGCCCACACAAAAATAAAAGATTCACACAGAAACTGGTTTCTTTCACCAAAAGGACACATGTATGGTTTCTCTTCTGATGGTACTCTAAGTCTACAGTTAAAACTATAACTAAGGGAGCATCTTTGCCTGGCTTGTAGAAATATGTCAAGTCTTTTATACCAATCATTGTCACCTGGCAGAAGTCAGCACAAGAGGTGCCATTTATATTTTCTCTATTTTTTGAGGTCCCACACCTCAATTTCTTCACT
Source organism: Hafferia zeledoni (assembly GCA_035583235.1). Lineage (NCBI taxonomy): Eukaryota > Metazoa > Chordata > Aves > Passeriformes > Thamnophilidae > Hafferia > Hafferia zeledoni. Next base: position 28,604,860 of record JAWWEV010000169.1, on the reverse strand, counting down.
GAAAGGATTGCCAAGCACTGGTAGGGGCTGCCCAGGGAAGCGGTGGAGTCACCAGCCCTGGAGGGATGTAAAAGGTGGGGAGATGTCCCAGTCAGGAACAAGGTTTCAGTGCTGGGCTTGGCAGTGCTGGGTTAACTCATGGTTTGATCATCTTAGAGGTCTCTTCCAACCTAAATCATTCCATGATTCTGTGTACTCTGTGCTGGACCCTTGGACAGAAACAGAGTTCAGCCCAACTTCAAGAGTCTTGCCATGCTACTGTGTGTGTTCATCCCCAGCTTGGGTTTGCTATGCACACATTTTTGTTTAAACAGTTATTATAAATACTTAATTACCATGCAAACTTTTTATCAATAATTATTTAAAATAAATAATCTACGGCTTAGAATAAAAAATGTGTTTAAAATATAGAATTTAAACCTATTTTTGGTGTTTGTAATTTTTAAAGCTTTAATGACATAATTTCAGTTAATATGTAAAAAAAAAAAAAAAAGGAAAAGTAAAAAAACCACCCAGGCAATATCTACTCTAATTTTAGGGAAATAGCAGCTCATGATACTCTTTTGTACAACACACAGATTCTAAGTGCGACAGAAATATTATATGAAAACAATAAAATCCAGTAGAGTAAATCCATGCTGCAAACCCCCAACCCCACGGAATTTATTTAATAATAAATCCACAGTATGATTGATTTGGAGTTGCTAGCTCAGCATATGAATGTTCTTGCTGATGCTGACAACAAAAAAATACTCACCAGAACTTCCATGAAATGTGCATTTTAAACAATTGAATTTAAAAATCCTTATTGCTTAGCCCTCACCTCCAACACAAAGCTGAAAGAGCAATTTTTCTTTCAAAAGGAATTTGCTACAAATGATCCCTTAATATGCTTGCTTACATGAAAGATTGCTAAACCAGTAGTTGCACAGGGATAATTACTTTAAGACATCCTGCTGGTGAGTTTTAAAAGGAAGCTCTGACAATGGTATTAAATACTGAGATGCACTGCTTTGTTAATTTTGGTACCAAGCAAGGCACAAGTTGCATGAAAAAAAAAAGGAGATATACTCTGTCATGCAATGAGGCTAAGTAAGAAATCCCAAATATAAACTTGTATTAGATCCAACATCTTAATGCTCAATTTCACTGTAAATGTTCACCTATATCATCCATTAGTCTATTCATCTGAAACTGCCCTACAGAGACTATTTTCTACATTAGTAATACTGCAAAACTCTCTAGACACTTAATTTTCTAGAAATGTGTATTTAGCTTGAAGCCCCTGATACACTCTTAGCATTCAACAATTACTGTTAGAGGAAATGCACACACTGAACCTTTGAGACAGGCAATGTAAAAGCAAACAGATGTGCCCAATAACACTTCTACAATATCACTAATTGAGCAGCATTAAAATTAAACTAAAGAATTTCTGTGAAGCAACAAGCAATAAAAATAAAAGTAGGGAAAAAAAGGGAAGGAAAAAGATGCTATCTGAAAGGGTATGCAGAAATGGAACAGTCATTTAATAGTAACATGATTAGCTTTCATAATAAATCAGTCTTATTAGACTAACTTGCACATATATATCACTCACTTTATTTTCATCCCTCTTGGTTCATCTTGTGGTTTAACTTACTTCAGTCTCCAAACAAATTTATTTTTATAGTACCTTAATAGCATAGAAAGGAAAAAGTGTATTAACAGTACTAAGGAACTGTGAGGCAGAGACAAAAGGTAAACAGAAAAGACATTTTTAGGATTTATCTTGCTAAGATATGGAATTTGCATAGGCAAAATATGCAGGAATCAACCACCAACCACACACACACATATCACATAGATATCATTTAAAGCAAGGTCAGCTATTTATCTTAATAATCCCAACAATAAATCTGGGAAACAACAAACAGGCTGATTTTCTGTTGCAGAAAACAAAACTTAGTTTGGTTACACCAACACAATCCTATGGCAACCTTGTATTTGTTCCTCAGCCATTTCTACCCTGGTAAAAAAGCTCTGCAGTGTTTGTATTTCATTAGTTCTTCTGTTTAAAGCATTCATCCTGCAAAGTGAACTGATTCCTTTTGTTTATTTGTAATAAATACCTCTCAAACAATAATACCAAAGCTGTCTTTAATCATCAGAAAATAACAGCATAAAGACAGCTTGGAAAACCATAATTCTGTTTTATACAAGTAGATAATGAAAATGCAACACAGAAGATTAACACTGAAAGACAGGATATTTTTTTCTCGTTAGGAACTGAGCAGAATCTAAAACAATTAACAAAGAGTCTTGCTGTGCCTGAATCTTTCATGCCAATACTGAACCATAGTACAGAATTTTTATAGCTTGCTCTTGGAATGATTCAGGAATAATGTGCATTCTGCCAAGGAATGTGCTGAACCAAAGCATTTCCATGTCAACTCAAGGAATTCAGCAGCACCAATTTCATTTTCTCCATGTCAGTCTGTGAAAAACTGAAACTTCACACTTTTTGAATATACAAAATTTAAAAATTCCAGTGAAAACATCATTAGGAGCATTTTGTTTGGAGAGAATTTTAACATGTTGTACTTAACAGTTTCCTTTATATTCTTTCCATTTATTTCTTTCATTTCTAAATATAATACAACTTGTTACTAAGAAATACATAGCCTACAAATTTTACAGCGGGTTGAGCTGCAGAGTTTGAGAATCCAAGTCAAAACCTGAAGCCAATATTAGATGTACAGGAAGTTCTTTAAGCATCTAAGCATTTGAAGAAATTTTTCTTTCACAAGTATACAAGTTAAAAAATATTATTATTCCTTAAATTACTCTTAGTTTTCTCAGCTGGGACAACATTTCACATGAAAACATAAGATAAAATTAAAATTACTTAAAAGGAAGTAACTTCAGATGACAGACTAAAACTTTAACTAGGTTTAGTAAAAACTGAAACAGTGGGTTTGAATGTTTAGTTATTTTTAAAAGCAAAAATACAAAGTGATGGCTTTGGATGCCTTCATCTTTGCATATCCAAACTGAGAAGTGTTTAAGAAGACTTTTTCAGACACTAAAAGCCTTATGATTTTTATTATTGTTACTAAATTCTGTCCTTTCAAATTTTTCTTGAGGAAGACAGCAACTTCTCTACTGTCTAATTCAGAAATTTTGGCCCAAAACCTCCTTTCATGAAAAGGCTGCTATTTTTTTTCTCCTTTTCTCTAAAGGGAATATATTACTTCCTAAATTATAACAAAAAAAAAAATTATAAGGCTGGATGAAAAGCAAAACAATTTAAAGCTATTCAGAAGTTTTTCAAGCAGCTTAAAATGTGAAGAAAAAAAAAAAGAATTCCAATCTAAGGTGAAAAACACCTGAAGTCAACAAGTGGTGATTGCAACTATTTGTGTGTATTTGGTCATTCAGAGTAAAAGCCCAAAGAAAAGAAATGACTTCCACAATTTATCAGACAAAAACGCCACAAAATGTAAAGAAGTCATCAAATCATTTCCCTCTCTCAGCCATTAGGAGGTACAAAATGGGACTGATTTTTAATGCATTCAATCGCAAGCAAAGTGTTTTTTTTCTCCTTAAATAACCAACGTGGTCTGGTATTGTAATGTCTTGCATTTAGAACTCAGAAAATGAAGACAGAATCAACTGCAATCAAAAACAAACTCCATTACAAGTTTTTTTTAGAATCTTTTTTTGACCAGTTGGGAAATGAGTCTCATGATGCCCCAAAATGTATTTTCTCAACAGCTGGAAGGAGGTTTCCAAGTCCCCTTTAGGGAAAGGGATGAGCATTTCAGTGCAAAGCACATCTAAAGGGGGAGACACAGAAAGTGCAAACAAACAAAATGCCTCCTTTTCTCATGGCATTTGGGCAGAGAAGAATGGCTGGAGTCAAGTGTTTATGTGAGGACCAAGTGGTGACTGAATTAAGAAAATGTCACCTCCAACTCACATCTGCCTGCCCTCAGCTGCAGGTCGGTGTCTCCTGAGCCAGACACAAGAGTCAGGTGAACTCTTGGCATCTCTTTCAACACAAGGTGAAATATGTTTGTTTATAAGAGGCTAAAAAACCCCTTGTGCTTCTGGACAGCAGAAAGTTTCTAAATCATGCCCTGCCTTCCTCCACCAGGAACACCTTCTGGAAACCAGCGGATTTACACATTTCATCAGGAAGGTGAAGGTACCAATATAAAGCTCAGACAGCACATCAGAAATACGTTTTATAAATATTTCCTACCCGATAAAATAAATTTATAACATGTAAACCTGAAAAAAACCCCAGAACAATAAGAATGCAGAATAACTCATTCATCATTGTCAAAAACCATGTTACACAACAGAATGCAGGAGGATTTGATCAGCAGCATCAGAGGAGCCAACAGAATTGCCATTAATCCTTGCAAACAGATAAAATAAGCACAGAGATAAAGGAATATAATATAAATCAAACTGCTGTATCTCTTCAATATCTGTAAGAGTAATAAGTGGTGATCAATTAAATGATGCCTGAATTCTAAGTTCTCAAGATAAGATGCTGAATAAGCAAAAAATGCCTGCTACTTAAACAGATTAAGAGAGCACAAGTTGTTCCTATTCTTTTTACTATTTCAGACATTTCTGTTGCATAGTAGATATAAAAAGAGTTTAAATTAAATTTGTTGAATATGCAGAATTGCCTGTATGATTGTAAAGCCTCAGAAAGAGCCTTGCCTTTTTATTTTTCTTTTGAAAAAACTACATTGCTCTCACTCCACTTGAGTAAATTAGAATTGACTTTGCTGGACAGTGAAGTTACATTTATGCAAAGCAACACAGTGTGGCCATGAGGCTCAGGGAATGAAACTGCAGTTAAAAAAATTGGTCACTGCAGATTTAACTACCCAGTGGTTGTGCAGCATGGAAAGAAAACCTTGTTAGGCAAGAAAATAAAATCTTTTAAAAAAAGATAATTTGACTAACTTATTTTAATCACTGTTAAGTATAATAAAAAGAGTTTTAATGGTCAGGAGTTTCAAGACTGGATTGAGCTCATTACACAAATCTTCTGTATGTAGTGAAGGAAAAAAAATGAAGAATGTTAAACATGAGTTTCCTCCTTTTTTCTCTCATAAAATTATAGACCTCTAAATGTCTGCTGACACTTGACAATGACACTTTCATTGAAGTGTAACTCCAGGTCCTTCACCTATGATTATCCTGAGGATAAGCAGGTTATGGAATACAAATGTATCTATACAAAAGTTCCTAATTTTAGTTTGAGGGGGTTTTTTGTTTTAATCTACAGTTAATTATGCTAGAAATCATACTTTGCAATAGAGATATAATTTACAAAAAGGCAAAAAGAAAATTATATGCATGCACAACAATTAACAGCATATTGAGAAGTTTCCTTAACATATTTTGTTTTGAAGTCAAAAAATAACAGGAACATTAATTTTTAAATATGTCACTTTCCAAGTTCCTCAAAGAAGTTTTTTCTGTGGCAATCTACTTCTGATTAAGTAGCACAGAACTCACTGTGAATACATTCTGATTGAAATTAACTTAGTTGTTTGGGGTTTTTTTTAAAGAGGGTTTATTCCAAGTATTCTGATAATCTCTGCAAAAAGCAACATGAAGGTTTTCTTGAATAGCTTATTGTGCTATGACATCTCTTCTTTATATTTCATAGTACCAAGAAGCCCTTCACCTACTACTAAAACCAAATTCCAAGGTAGAGGAAACTGCTTCTTCCTTGGAAAAAGGAAGACAATAAAAATTACAAGCTTTGCAAAAACTCTAGTGGGGGGAGGAGGAGAAGAGAGATGACAAGGAGAAACCTGAAGCAGAAGTAAAATTAGATGTTTCAGAAAAGAGCTCTACCTGTAACAAAGAGCAGAATCAAAGCAAACTGGAGGAGAGGGAAGAGCTAATGAGGATTGTATGGAATCTGCTTCAGCTTGGACACAGCAATAAGTTGTTGGATTGGAAAGAAAACTGGGATAGAAGGACACCCACCCTGAAATTATTTGGTATCAAAAGGAAGATTTATTTCCAATTGGTTTTCTTTTCCATAAATAATCTTATTCAGATTGATTTTTGTGTCCTAATCAATCAGACTACAGATTACTTCAAAGTAATTTTGGGGTTCCTTAGATGTGCTGCCCCACACCAAAACCCACTCCAGTGCACACCTTCCCCCTTGTAAATAACACTGAAATCTCTTTTTTCAAGTATCTGCCACACTGATTGTCCTTTGTACTCTACAGGAACAGAGCTCTGCTCCTGATGGTGCCCATGGCAGCTTTAAACAGCATTTCTTTTGGAGAAAAGAAGGAAATCAGTGTCAGTTCATCCATGGAGGGTCATGACAAAAACACGCTATAAAAGTTGCTGGTGCTGAACAGGTAAAAAGGATAGAAACACTGCCAGAGAAAACAAACTGTAACACTACCCATTAGGTATCGTTCAAAGGTAGACAGGGCCCAAAATCCAAGGAGACCATTTTCAATTTGCTGCCATGATGAGTTTAACATCTTTCTCGTGTCTCTCTCTTGCAGACCCTGGAAGTAATGACTAGTGCCAGCCTTGGCCTCTTCTCTCCAAATCCCACATCTCAGCTGCCAATTACTGGGCAGAATTAATCACATTTTCTGAGCAGCAAGGTTTGAACAGCATGGAATATCCTCCTGTTACTTCACATACAACTTAGGTGTCAACAAGTCACTAAGTGTTATTTTTTTATTCTTTTTAAGCTACACAAAAATCACAAATATATCTATATCTATATATATATCTCCCATCAGATTTTTTTTTTAAATCTCTTGAGGCACTTACCATAGACATATGTAAGTTGGATGGCTAATGCATAGATGTCAAAGTTTATGTGGAATGCACTCAAGGAGCAGTAGGTGTAAGTGTAGGTGTATGTACACACGTGTGTATGAATATAGGTGAGAAGTACCAAGTTACACAATGCCCCTGCAAAAGAGCATGCTCTTACAGAGACTGATGTTTTAAAAGAAAAAAAGCTCAAATTTATTGTCTTTCTACATTCTGGAGGATCAAAAAGTCACCCAGACCTCTCATGTGGCTGCTACTGGCTGATGGCACACATGGTTTATGCTCATCAGAAACATGTTAACTTTTAAAATGAATTTGAAGGTCTGGTTAAAAAATATTAATATTAATATTTCCAGTGAAAAATTAGATTCACATTTTCAAAGAGAATGATTACAAATCAAATGTAGGGGGAAGTATCAGAAATGTCCAGTGTGTGATAGCAGACAAGACAACAGATCTATAAAGGCAACAGAAATGCTGCAGATTTGCCCAAAAAACTCCACCCCAAGGGCCTTCAGGTAGGAGACTTTTACAGGGTGGTCCTCAGTGTGTTAAACACTGTGCCTTCTAAGGCTGCTCAGACAGCAAGCAGTGCAAGTTCAACCACAATGTTCCTTCTGTGCTGGTACTCACAGATTTTCTTTTCCAGCAAAAACAACAGCAGTACAATTATGGGAAAACTGAATGCTGTTTAGGATGTGATCACTTTATGAAAAAAAAAATGGCAATACAGCAAAATGCGTGTGTTATATTATTAATAAATGTCTTATACATTCATAGTGTGTGTCATAAGTTACTGTAAAAATTTTTTTCCTGGCATCTCATAAATTTTGAGAGTAATTTTTTTAAAATACCATGCATAAAGAAAACGACAAGATGATAAGCAGCTAGAGCAATTTTTTTTCACATTGACAACTAAGGTGATGATTAATAAGTTTGAAATAATGCTAAGAAATGTTGTTGAGATGACACAAAATTGTTCCAAGCAATCTTCCCATAACTGTTTTACTCTTGTACTTTATGCTGCAGTGTGTAGTAGACATATAGCTCTATTTTGTCTATTAGAAATTCTATAGAATTTCTATTAAAAATAGCATATTTCTCAGACATGCAGTACATAACAGAACATGACCTTGAAGAAAACAAAACACTAAGACAGCAAGCCAGGACTTGTCCCCATCTACAGCCAAAGCTGTTTTTTCCAAAGTCCATTAATATTTAGTGATGAATTTTCTGTTACTGAATTATTATATTCATGCATTCAAAATTGTAAATCAAATAGCACGTGAGCAAAATTTAGAAAAAAAATTAACCAAAGTGATTCGGAATATCTGTCTTCAAAGTCTTCAATACCTCAAACCAAAAGACTTCGCAGGTGCCCCACACCTCAACAGCTTCTCCTGCTCAGAACAGACTGAGCTGTGCATCTCCCACCAAACCACACCCCAACAGTGTGAGTGTCTCATTCTGTGCACCAGAGGGATGGAGGCCTCTGCCTTCCCTCTTATTTTCTTGCACATTGAGATAACTCCAAAAAAGGATCCTGTAACTTTACATGGTGCTATAACTTCACACTTTTCTTTGCCATAGAGGGGTTCAGATTACAAATCTTAAGTACTTACTAATTTGTGCACTATCGTCTATTTCCAAAAAGGAATGCAAGTCTTTTCATACAACTAAAAACATTTCATAATTTAAGGTAAGAAATGAATTTCATTTTTTATTAGGGTTACCTATTTGAAGACACAGACTACCTGAAACCATTTTTACTTGGTATAACAACAGATAACTGTAATAAATTGCAGCCACAGAACTTCCTTTAACATAAAATAAAATACTTCTGCAATTTATTACTGATTTTGGTATAGAATGCAGCATGAATCAACTATAAAATAATTCAAACTATATATTTGCACAATGAAATGTCATAAAGAACTGAAGGAGCACATACATTTTTACTGCAAGACTACAGAACATAAGGTTCATTCTTACACCAAGAATACAAATTCTGACTCTCATTCTCTGTATTGAAAAGAGAGTTAAAGTGACAGGATTTAAATGAGTAATTGATACTAGGCAAGGTTATTTTAACATGAAAAAGAACAATAACTATTTATAAAAAATATGATAATTGTCAAATTATTGCCCATCAGCAACCAACACATCACACTTCTGACACAAAAATAAACTGGAGCACCTGTTACAGAGTAAACCTAAATTAGATGGAAAGCTTTTTGACTCCACAATAACAAATATGCTACAGGTTTAAAAATAAGTAGTATGCAACTTATTAACCTGGTAACACCTTGGTGATATTAAGGGCTTGTAGTATGGTAAATGTCTATAGCCTTTTGGCTACACAGAGATCATTTCCTTACATAACCAGAATACTTTATCCTCACTCAGTAATACTCTGCTTTCTAGACCCGAGTCCCAGACTGGAATGGAGCATGTGGAAACAGCTACACCACTGCCCATTTCCAAAGCTAGAGATGTTTGAAAATTTGAAAAATACAGTGTGACAATGCAGATTTCGTAACATCTTTAGGCAATCTGTTTTACAGTTAACCAGTAGAAAGCTTTCCTGGTATTCCACCTTAATCTTTCCTGCTGCAGCCTAAGCCCATCACTTCCTCCTCAACCAAAACATGGGTGGGGGAAAGGTATTTTATCATCATTCTCTCTTTTCATCTTCTCTTCCTACATTTGAAGCCTGTTATTATGCCTCCATCTTTTCTTTTTTCCTTCTTTGAAGTTTGTCACATTTATTAAGCCTGCATCATATCAGGATGCAAAGCAAGTCCTTAAATCTGTTTCAAAGCTATTGAAATGTCAGCTATTATAATGAGAGAAAATCCAGAAAAATCAATTTTTTTATCCATTCTTTAATCACAACTATTCAAAACCTTTTGAAACCTGAATTATATCTTTCTCCTATAACTGTTACTCATTCCATAGTAATTCAATAGCATAACACTATGCAATACCACTATGAATGTATCAATTTTCTGATGACAGTTGTAAAGCCATCATTATTACAAAAGTAGAAAAAAAAAAAAAAAGAAGTTATATTTGTACAGAAGTTTCCATCCTTGAACTCAGATCAGAACAGAACTGATAATTCAGGGGTGGGCAGTCAGGTTCTTTCAGAGCCTTATTAATTACCTCCTAGAAGTATAAACAGAAAGGATTTAGGAAATGATTGGCACAGCTAAGAAAACAAAACAAAAATGTGTTCCAAGTACTGCAAGGCTTCCTATGCATTCCTTCTCCTTCCTTTCAAGACCATCAGGGATCTAAGGACCAACAAAGGTTAATCCAGACTATAAAAAAAAGGGAAAAGTTTTCTTCCAAATGATTCAATCCGTATCGCTGACAGTCCAACTAAAGTGAAGGTCAGATTTTACCTTTTATATACACACACATACATACATATACATATATATATATACATATATATATACATCCATATATCATGACAGCAAAAAACATAATATGTGTACTGAATACATGAGTACTTTTGTCAGAACATTGGGAAAAATATTTTATGTCATGAGAATGTTAGGAAAATGATTCTTAGTTTTTCTCCCAGTGTACACCACTTTACCTCTCAGCTCTAGAGATCAAGCACAACCTCTTTGCCTGCTTCAAGTGCTCTCCAGTTCATAACCAAGTTATGCCCTGGTAACTATAGCAACTTGATACATGAAGAGTATTACAGTATTACACATGTACTTTAGGAGTTATCCTCATTATCTTGTCATTCCTTTAAAAAGTTTTCGGTCTGGATCCTCAAAGAAATTACTCAGGAGCTCTGAGGAGAAAATGCACCACATGCTCAGGCAGAAGGCTGAGTCTTAGTAGGAAAGAGAAGCTGATATGGTCCAGCCAGAAACTCAGCTGGAAGCAGCAAAGAGACACGAGAAGGAACAATGAGGATGGCTGCCTTGGGTATTTTTTATTCCTGCTTTTTTTTCCCTTTGATTGGCTATTTCATATAATTTCCTGTCTTATTTTCTCTTTATTTCAATCAAACCTAAGCTCAGCTTCTGACTGTATTGCCCTTTCTTCCACTCATATTTTTTTTTCCATAAGCTTCTATTTTAATTTGCAGGCACGCTGAATTTTTTCTGTTACCAAAAGCATTTCCAAACCAAAGGAGAAAAAAAAGGGACCATCCCTTTCTTTCTATTTGCACAGTGCCTAATCCCAGCTATGGTTCCAAAATCCTCTTAAGTCCCAGTAACATTGATTTATCTATGAATCAATGGTATTTTTTCCTGCAGAAATCCCTGGCTCACAATTTGGGCACCTCTATGACAATAATCACGATACTGAAGAAAATCTAACAGTTCAAAACAAGTACATTCTTCAAAATATCCTAAGGATATAAACATATTCATTATGGGCTCTATGCTACAGAATACAATATACCAACACAGATAAAACCTCAAAATAATTATCATTTTCATTTTTTAAAGCACTCTTTATTCAAAATAGCTCCTGTTAAAATCATGCCTACCAATAAAAATAGGCACTCTTAAAGACTAGGTTTGAAAAAACAAGTTGTAAAATTTATAATTTTACTGGTCTTATAAATTGATTTTAGCCATTATTGCACCATGCATATTTCACTAAAGGTGATGGAATGCTTATTTGGTTGATAGCCGATGTTTCCCTGAAGAATAAAAGCTCTATGAATACATCATTTTGCCATAAAGGTGATACAGACAGCAAAAGAATGTTTTGTCAACTTCAGGAAAAAAGAAAACTATTAAGAATTATTTAAAGCTTCATAAAGCTCCAGCAAAATGTTCAATTGTCAATAGGGGTAGACATTAATCTTTCCATCCCCTTGAACACAATTTTTACATATTGTGCTTGAATTTACCAGATGGGAAGCTTTATGCATTGCCTACTGAGTGCTGAGGAACAAGCATACCCTTCAAATGAATAAATATGCCTTGAGAAGCAAAGGTCCTGTTAAACAAACATCAGTAATGGAGAAGAAAAAGTCATGGGGCAAAACTTTCTAGCAGCCTCCTAGATTCAAAGTCAGCTCCCTTAATGAGTTTTCATATTGAATATATTCCTACATTGCCATTTAGTTCTAAGGGAAGGAGCTACTGATAACTTTAAAACCACCCATGCAAGTGAAAAAGCAGCCCTAAGCCAATATACAAAACCCATCTGGAATACTGGGCTTTGTTCGCTCTTTCCCTTCAAGGAGAGCCCTCCAGGGCAGCAGTTTGAGAATTTTAGTTTGCTCCCAGCAGCAGGACTCCCCTGTGCACTGCCCGCCGTTGGTGGGGTCCCCATAGTACCCCGGCATGCAGGACTCACCTGTGCACTGCCCCCCGTTGGTGGGGTCCCCATAGTACCCCGGCATGCAGGTCTCGCACTGCTTTCCTGTGGTGAGGTTCTTACAGTGGTCACACACGTTGCTGTTGATGCAGGTGCTGTGGCCATTGCACTGACAAGCTAGAAGAGAACATTTGAAAAGCTACATTACTAAATTGCTTTCAGAACAAAATCATGCCTATGTGATTACAAAACTGCAGTGCAATGTAGTTCTGAGTAGTTCAGTCCTGACTAATAACCAGCATATATAATTGTACTTTGACACAGAACCTCTTCAAAACAGCACTGCAACATGACATGAATTCACATGAAAGACCCAAAAAGTTGACTTTGTAGTGACATGTTAGTTTTAGGTGTGTGAGAAAGGGGTTTTTTTGCCACTGTGAGTGACTGAATCAGTCCTTATTGCTCGAAAATGCTGTCCAGTCACTTAAGAAATCTTATCAGAGGTAGTGACCCAGCTGAGACTACATCAAAACCCCAATACCTACACACAACCCACTGTGAAACATTTGAAAGGCTACTGTGATGGAGAATGTGAATAACTCACAGCCTAACTTATATCCACTGGGGAGAGAGAACTTTCAAAATATATTAACTAAATATCATCTTATTTTTAACAGTTCTGACCCTTGTTATCTTTAGCATACAAGGTAATTTTAAGGACATCAGGGCCACATCAAACAGCTCCAGTCCCTCCTTAGTACAGTTGATTTTGTTGAAAGTGCAAAAAACTTTACTCTTACTGACATTTATTTTTTTTTACATCTGACCTTGAAAGCATAAAATTGCTTTTTATCAAATCACAACACTTATAAACCACTGATCTTGCACAACAGCTCCACTTCAGAGATTCATGGTTTGAGGAAACTCAGAAAGCACTGATCATTATTGCAGGAAAATGCCCACGTGAATCCCACCAGAATCATTGATCCTGCTGCCAGGTTTGGAAGGATGACCTCTCAATGGAGTGGGACTTCACTGCTCCTCGTGCCCAGCACATTAGTGACCTGTCAATAGCAGCAGCTTGTCAAATGTCAGCCGTGTCAAAGCTGCCGATTCCTCCGGGCTGAAGGGGGTCTGACACTCAGCAGAGGACAGAACCTCAGTTAGATCGTATTTTTTTTTAAATTTGGATTTTTAATCTACATGTCACAGTGATTGGTGTCTTGGCTAGGGAAAAGAAAATAGAAAGAGATTCTCACTGTATGATTTAAAAGTTTTTAGATCCACTTTATAATTTAGTAACTTAACTTATATATAGCCATTGCCAGGCTTGGCTCATAAACCATTAAACCTCCCCAGTTGACAATGTTTTCCTTCTTCTGTAACCATGCCCAGAGAAACTTTCATACAAGTACTAAACGTTTCTGTACTGTTAAGTTTTCTCACTATTTTGACTAAATCTCTTCAGAAATTACAAGTTTTATTCTTCCTAAGAACAGTTGATTTTCAAACACCTCTGTGGTCTCTTCCTCCAGGCACTTTCCCCTTCTGCACTTCCTTGTTGTTCTCAGGAAAAGTTACACAAAAGTACCCTGAGTTGCAGCTCCACTTTGGGGTTTGTGTAAACATCTTACACATTAAATTACTTAAAGCAGATGTTAAAAAAGATACAGCTGAAAAAAACCCCACAAAAGTAAAAACTGAGAGTATATTAAATAGGTGTTCTATTAAAGTAAGATTGCCTAATTACGACTGTATCATAGCGTAGGAAAAATGCTGAATTCTGGCAGTTTCTAACTAGTGGGTCATTGATTTATAAATTTTCTATTCTTCCTGAAGCTTAGATTTTTATTTCTTAATTTTTGTGTTATTTAAAAGATGAAGAAAGCAAACTTAATTTTAAATTTTAATTTGTTTCAAGTCATGTTATTATCTGGTCATATATGACAGCTCTGAATTCTTACATTTTGTTAAGGTGGAGAAAGTGGGAGAGATTTTTAAATCAAATTCAAAAAAGTATATACACAATAAGAACAATTGCAATCCACAATTGACATGACACACCATTGAAAAATGATATTATATAAGTGCTGATTCCCCTGAAAATATCCATCTCATTGAGAAAAGTGAAAAATCAAAAAAAATTGCACAGTTCAATAAATTTCAAAGTTGTTTCAGTGCAATCAAACTGAAGACATCAGTATTAAATAATTAAGATAGTCATTAAAATAATGAGACATTGTAATGATAATTTAAATAAGAATTAGGAGTTCAATTTTAAAAAGTTCTTTTGTCTTTAAGTCCTTTTAATGTACATCACTGACAGAAATAAATTTTCCTCACAGAGAAATGTGCTTTAGCTGAATCTTCAGCGAGGCTGCCCTGGAGAGAAGCAATTTTATGTCTAATTTGCTTTTTGACCTCTGTTTTGCAATAGTTGATGATGCTGACAATTGTTGATAATTATAATTTTAAGAAAATATTTTAAACTAGGAAAATATAGAAATATGATTTCTTCATTACAGTCTGGATCTAATGTAAAGATACTTCATTTAGTTTTAAACGAACTCCTTAGAATCCATTCACGCTGCTTTTCAGAAGAGAAATTTTGACTTTAAAGAAGAATTTTGGCTTGCATTCTACCTAAACTGCTCTTCTCATGTTTCTTTTCAAGGATGATATTTGCAATTTTATTTATAATAATAGTTCAGCTAAAATATGAATCTGATAAAAAATAAATTTGTATTCATATTAAGAGAAATACTATGATGGCTTCTTTGAAGACTACTGATTTCAAAGGGACCAGTCACAAAAATAAATATTTTTTTATACTATCTGCTGAATACTAATTTTGAAGATTTGGACAGAAAATGAGAATGAATTTAAAATATTGATCACCAACACAATTTCCCAGAGGCACTATAAAGAGAATGGATATGGGCTGTAAGGAAAACTAAATGTACACATGAATGAACATGAATGGTTTAGCCAACTATTAATAAATGTGGCAGAATAATCTTTAAATCAAAGCATATAAAGTATTTCTTTTCATCCAAACTACAAAGTGGTCAGTACACTTACACAGACTTAGTCTATTTTTATCTGGTTTCAAGTACATCAAAGTCTTGTAGTGCTTAGAATAAAATATGTTCTTATAATCCATTACAGATCATATCCTACGAAAATATCAATAAAAAATAATTTTCACATCAATTGAAATTTTAATTCTATGACTTCTGTAGTATCCCACACTAACTTGACTCAGGGTCCTGCTTTGTTGGGGTCTCTCACAGCATCATTTAGGAAAAACAAATCTCTCATGCAAATGTTATTTGAGTTACTTAAAACTGGTTTTTGCTGTGCTTAAACAGAGAAATGTCTCTTATTTCATGTACAAGAAAGAATTGGAGCAGACCTTACCTGGACACTGGATAAAGGACCACTCATAGTTTTTCTCCTTGGGGCAGAGAGCAGCGTCGAGCACCATGTCATTGGAGTGCAGACCCACGGGCTTCATTGGGCCCCGGGAGGAGCCCTCCAGGCACTGGCCCTTGCCAGTGTTGCTGGGGTCGTTGCACCAGCCACAGCCAGGCTGCTCCAGGCACTGCCCACACGTCCTCAGCCCAGAGCAGTTTTGAGCTTTAGGACATGGAACACAATTATTAATGGCATGGGCTTGGTTGGTTTGTTTGTTTGGGGTTTGGGTGGGATTTTTTGTTTGTATTTTTAAGCAAGATGCTTGGATTTTACATCAGTTGATGAATAAACAATTTAGCACTTCTATTTTTGTGTGCAAATTAAAAACAAAAAGTCAGTAACATTAGTAAGAATATCTCAACTTTCTTTAAAGGTTGTACTTCTTCATAATATACACAGCAGGTGTTTGTTACATCACAATGCAACACTAAAAATTAAAAATAAACAAAAATAATAAAATAGAAAAATAATATTACACATCTTCATTAAATCCCACAATAAAATATATATTCTCTGCTCATTATTGATATATAATACGTATAATACTAATTTTACTGACATAAACAGCCCTTCCAACAGAAAAACTCTAGAATTCAACACAAGGTCAGTAATCCAAATAAGAGTGATAATATTATGTCAAAACAAACAGACGGAAAGTAAAAACAGGTTAACTAAAATACAATCCAAAAATTTATTTGCATAGAAAGTACCCCTGATCCTTACCTGAGTATTCACCTACAAATATGACTCAGTCTCCTTATATAGAACTTTTGAAACAAGGTAAAATACTACTTGTAATTTAATCCCATTTAATTGAACTATATCTTGAGATTCTCATCAGTTCATCAGGTTTCCTTTTATAAATAGCACACTAAAAATCAAATCTTTTATACTCTACTCCTTTAGAATAACTAAATGGTCTTCCTCATATTTTAAATCTGTTTAGAGCCAAATAAAATTCCTATTCTGAAGCTACTGTCATTTCTTATTAATCAGAAATTAACATTTTAGTATCTTCAGGAACACCATTAAAGTTTCCAGGCTTCTTTGAGCTTTTTCTGCTACATCTTCATTTTTTTAATTAATGCTGTAACAGTGAATCAAATTAGCATCAGACCCATTTGAACATTGATCACTGTGGGTCCCTTTCTCTTCTCACATTAACTTTACAGGCACTCAAAAAGTAAATTTTAAAGGAATACATGAATGAAAGCAAGATCCTGCCAGGAATCCAAAATTATCGAAGTTTCTTCTTGTTCTTAAAAACAAGAAGGTAATTTAAAGGTTCATGGAGTTTTTTTGAAGGACACTCAAATGGCTTCTACCTGAGTGTAACCTCTTAATTTGGCTCAGCCGCTGCCAGGATGGTGCATCCACCTCTTGTTCGCAGCTACCCGGACCACTCTGCTCCACAAAGGGAGTATTGGAAGACATGCTCTAAGGGGCATACTAAGCAGAATGATTTATTACTAATTTAATAAATTGAGAGCAGAATAAAGCCAGCTACTCTGACTTCAGCAACCATTAAAATTGTTTAAAAGCAGTGGAAAGTGTAAGAAGAAAAACCACTCCATAGTCCAAAGATCCATGGAGATACCAAGAAAAGAGGCAGTTAAGAATCTCAGTGAACCTCCAAAGGAGTTTTACAGTGCAAAAACTGGACCATGAGCTCTTGCATCATTAGACTTGGAAGAATCCAAATGGATGGAAACATTTCAAGTTTCCCAAAATGGAAAAAAAGGCGTAGCAGGGGAAGCTCAACTGCTGTTGAAAATTGTCAAGTATGTGACATCAGTTTTAAACCATGAGAACTGAAGCTCAGTGATACAAATTTGGGGGTTTGAATCAGAGCAGCAATAAAATAAAGCCCATCCATCTGTCCTGGCTGCCTTGCCCCTTCAGAGATGCACTGTAAAGGAGCCAAACAAATCCCAGGCTGCTATTTACACTCATGTTGCTATTTATAAAGCTCTGAAGTATCAGCTGCACTATCTTCATGGAAGATAAAACAGAACCATAAGTGAAATCCTCATATATTCTCTGCAGTGGCATTTAGCTGAAAAACTCAAAAGAGCTAACTGAGAAGCTATTGCTGATGGGAGAAGGGGATGTCAAAGCAGAAATTTTGTTTTCTTTGAAATTCTAAGGGTGGTCTGAGATTGTTCCACAACCAGCTATTCAGTCAAAGTCATAATGAATGGAAGATGCAGAGAAGAGTGGAAATGCAAGTTTTTGGCAAGCAGCTATTAAAATGACAAAATATCACCAATAAAACAGCATTCTTCATTTTAAATCCAAGTTGTGAAAATAAATGTGAAGTTCTCAGTTGCTATATTTTTGATTTTAAATCATACATGCTTGTCTGAATTTTTTTATTCAGTGTACAACATCCAAAAACTCAGAAATTAGTCATTTAAAATAAAAACAGAATTTTAAAAACAAGGATGATTTTTTTTAATGGAACAGTTACAGTCCACTCTTCAAATTAAGTAGAACCACTACCCCTTGATAACAGAATCCACTTAATACTTTGTTACTTCAACAGTAATAATGATATATTTAGCTAATCAAATTTTCAAGTCATTTAGACTAGAACAATGTCTTCATTTGGGCATATATTTTCTTGTTTAAATACAAAATATCTGATGCTATAAAACTAGGAAAACTGCTTACAGACACAGAATCTTGTTTTTCTCTAATTTGTTGAACAGAAAATACATTTTTGTGCAAAACTGCCTTTACATAATGATGAACTGCTATACAGCAAATCCCCTTTGCCTTATTTAATATAAACTTTTACAGACCTGACAAAAACGGCTATCAAATTAAAAACAATTTTTTGTGTTCCTCAAATAAATTGAATCAGCGTGATGTGCAAATACTACACAAACACACAAACTGAATTGAAAGTTCAGGCTGACATAATATCTGCTAGTTTAAAAACCTAAGCATCATTCATGTTGTGTTCTTTCAATTTTATCTCCAAATTTTCAATCTACTTATGTCCTGCCACAACTCACTTATCAATACTTTATAAGTTCTAAAACTGATTCCTTACAGGAGAGAAAAAAAACTTAGTGAATGGTTATGAGAGAGAAACCCTCATATAATTACAGTATTATTATTCCAAATAGATGGACAAGAGATTAAGTGCTCCTATTCTTTCTTTATTCCTAGACCACACATAGGCTGATTGATGGTCCCAAGGCACACATAAACCCTACTTTTAGTCCACACTGAACCTGGACACTAAAACCTGGATTGATATCAAAACTCCATCGACTAAGGCAAAAAGTTTACCAGAACAGCTCAACATGGTACTGTTTCACCACATTGTATGACTACTAAGAATGAAGAAGTAGTCTCAATTAAGAGGAATATGGGCAGTTTAGCCTGAAAGAAAAGCTTTCCTGTTCCTTATATTCACAACCACTCAGCAGCAGCCTGGTACATATAGCCATTTTTCTCTCCTAATTTTAGAGTATCAATGGCTCCTATTATAGGCACATTTTACTTAATATTTTCCTGAGGCTTAGATGAAAGTAAGTAATTGCGTTTTGGGTTTGGGAAAGGTGCTTTCAAAGGGGATATCCAGGGAGCAAATTTGCTCCTTGACAAAGACATCACTTGCCTTTTATCCCCAAAGGATGAATTGATCAACCTGGAATATTAATGCAGCCTGACCCAGCCTGATCACACAGGACAAAAGTTTTCTGTACCTCCTTCCCCTGGTGGCCTAACAGAATTCTTTCTGCTTCCATGGAGAGGATAAACAATCTGCAAGGGTTAATAATCAGCATTTGTAAGGGAGAAGACTCCAAGGAAGACTACGACTAAGATAATTTGGTTTGAATTTCTGTTACAATATTCTCAAGACTATTACTACAATTATTATAACTTTGCTTTTATCTTTGTATGTTAGGAAAATGGTATTTCTTGAATCAAAAACAAAAAAAAACAAAAAAACCCAAAACAAAAAAAAAACAAACAGAGCATTAAAATCTTTAAAAATTCAGCACACTTCTTTTTCTTAAAATCTTGATATTGTATATAATTTTAACAGTATGCTGTTCCAACTCACAGCCATTGCTTGGAATGCTAATATTGGTCAGACAATCAATCATGGTAACTGAAAACAATAAATAGTTTTTACCGTTTCAAAAGACTAAATATATTTGACCATAAAGGAATTTACCTCTACCTAGAAAATACACACTCACTGTTGACTTCTCACATTAGTGCCTATATAAGGTCATTCATCTGAAACTGGCTCTACCTCTCATGAATGCGTGGAATCCTCTCTACAGGGATGCTCTTTAGAGTAAAGAAAATGTGCCAGCTTATTTGCTGAGATGCCCATTCCCGCAGATACTCACGGGAGCAGGTGGCAGTCTGCCACTCCAGGCACTGTCCGTAGGGGAAGGAGATGATGTAGGCGTTGGAGTCGACGCAGCGCCGGGTGCTGCTGCACCACATGCACTCCATGCCATTGCTGGTGCAGTTGGAGCATGAGGTGCGAAGGGAGCACGGCTTCTTGCATGGCCTGGCGTTCTGGTTGGGGCTCACTGCAAAACACCACAAACATTTGTCATTGTGAACACAAGTCACAGTCTGCTTTTGCTTTAATCATACGTTCCAAGAGAAAAATTCCTGTTGAAGGAGTTGCTTCCTTAATTAGCTATAAATCATTTCACCCAAATTTATGTTGTGTTATATAAATATAATCATGTTTTATAATGATTATTAAGTTATACTCACCATGAGTCTTATTATAGCTCTGAAAGTCCATTTTAAAAAATTTGCAGCTATTTTTTCTCTATATTGAAATGAAACATTTCATATTCATTGCCTGGAAACATCAGCTTAGTTACTTGAACATACATGATATAAAACATGTCTCAGACTTCTATATCAAGTACAGCAGAGTTCTGGGTGTACTCCTCTTGTTAGTCTAAAAGTGTACAAGTAACATATATTGTACTCATTACTTACATGTCCCCTAAAATTTTGCCTTACAGTGTAAATATGAAAGTCACTCAAATTGAAAGGCAAAGTAACAAAAAAAACATTATTTATGTGAGGAAGATTTGGGTTTGGGGAGGGTTTTTTGGTTGGGATTTTTTGGGGATGGCATTGTTCCCAACATACCAACAATGAAGCAATTTTCCAGTTGTGTACAAGCAATCCACAAAATAAACCTGAAGGCAAAATTTAAAGAACTTCTTGTGCTCAATCTTACAGCTATGAAGAGAAACAGAGGCCAATCAGAGAATTAAAGTGCTAATTTGAACAGTCAAGTAAATATTTGTCCCAGCAAACTTTATTCACTTTATTCAGCATAAGACCAAACCAAGGATTTTGGTTTTTGTCAGCCTTTCAGACCATTAAAATATTCATTAGTATTTGTCAAGACTCAGGAAAAAAACATCAGCATTGGTGAACACCTCCACAGATGCACGTTACAATTAACTGTTATCACTGTTAATTAATGAGAGGTGTGATAGTTTTGGCTTTAGTCAGCATAGGGCCCCCATTTGGGCTTCAGTTTTTAGCAGGCCCCAAAGGATATGACACAGATTAGAGGGGACAGGTACCATCTGACTTAAGCAGCCAAAGAG